>KZ507405.1:0-10759 GCA_002844005.1 Limosa lapponica baueri
CTCTGCCCATCACAGCCACCGTCATAAACGAGGACGTTGGAGTAAATTCCTGGCCGATGAGTCAGGAAAAGTCACCCCTTGCACGGGCTGGGATTGTCACCTGCATTGCAGTGCACAGCAGCTCCTGACCCGACGCTTTCTAGGTCACCAAGGCAGGTGATCCAAAGCTGCCCTCTGAGGACCATCTGGCAAACCCTGCAAGGCGGGCAGGTGTCCCACCAAGCACCACGGTTGTCACCCGCGTGCCTGTCTGATGTCACCCACAAAAGCTGTGCCAAAGACTTAGCGGGGAACGAGTCTCCCAGCAGCGGCAGCACATCACCGCGCACAGCCAAGAGCCACGTAAAGACACAAAGAGCATCTTCCCCGGGGGACAACCCTTCTCCCGGTGGGAATACCCGGGCCTCGGTGACGCAGCGAGACACCACCTCAGAGACAGACGGATGCCATCCTCCAGGTCACACTAGTAGTGTATTTATTGGAGTATCTCACATGCAGGAACCAAAGTAGAGATGATTTCTGGAGCAAGTTAAACAATGGCAGATTAATACAGGTTGTATCGTCCTTAACGTAAACACTTTCTATGTGAATACAGCAACATTTTAGTGTTGGGTTTCTTTGCTTGTTGTGTATTTTGTTTCTCTTTACATAGTCAATCTCTTTAAACAGTTATGTCCCTCTTCTCCCCCTACCCCCATTCCCAAACAAAAAAATATCCAATATCTTCAGTAAATAAATATTATCCACTTTTATCTGGAAAGCCTACAGCTGTAATATACAGAGAAGCTATTACACAGGTTACATTTGTAGGGTTAACAACAGCTCATAATAACATGTACAGAATGAGGAGCTCGTACTCATAAAAACACAGAGCAGGGTGAGAAATTTGGTGTAGGTTTGCCATGGGCTGAAGAGAACCAGCGCCAGAGCTCGGCGCGGCTCGAAAGCCACCTGGCTCTCGGTGAAACGCAACCTCGGGTCTCTCCGGGATGGAGGAGCGACCTGGGCAGGCTGCGGGAGGCCAGGGGAACGGAGCAGGCAGGGACAGCCCGCTCCGGAGGCGGCCGTTGGGGAGGGATGAGTGGAAAGTGCTGAGTGAGGACCAGCAATGCCTCTGGGCACCTGGCAAGGGGACTCCTGCCTCCTCTCCTCTGCGGGTGGGTGCCCCCAGCAGCTGAAGGGTTACCTCCAAGAAGGCTATAAATCCACTCACTGATTGCCTGCTTCATTATTTCCATAAAAATAACTGTCCTGAGCTGTTTTTTTCCAGGCTCGGCAAGCCTTGTGGTTAGCATCGAGGAGGTAAACAATGACTGAGCTGGATGAGGCCGGCCTGGGGATGGAGATAGCACGAGCAGTTCCCACTCCACAGGGCTCCCAGCAGCCGCAAGAGACTTGACAACTCATCGGATGAAAAAAAGACTGTTGAAAACGCTGCTGTGTTTGCTCTCCTGGTCTGCATGTCCTGTCCTCATGGGTGACAGCGGGAGAGCATTGAATAGAGAGGGACAGGAACAGGCTGTGTTGGCCGGGGGGAGCGTGGCCCCAGCTCCTGCGGCAGCTTAAGGAGGGGGGACCATCACCCCTGCCCCGGGGTCTGAAACCACCGCCCGGATGTGTTCTTCCACCACTGGAGGGAAACATCTCGCCACCACAGCCAGCTCTGCCGAGTCCTCCATTTAAAAGTGGAAACAGCCAATGTGTCCCATGAAAAACAAAAAAGCCCCATGAAGTCAAACCGAATGGAAACCTCCATTAAAATCCTTCTTCTGCTTGGAGGTATAAAAACAGCCCCGGAAATGGCAGGGCTGGTTCGATCAGCACATTTCAGAGAGGGAGGCTGTGATAATCGGAAGGGGAAGGGTATGTTGGAGGCTACGAGAGGGTCCCGGTGAGGACCAGTCTCTGCATTTCTGCTGTTCTTTTTAAGAGACACCATGCTACGTTTTTATGAGCAGTTCTCCTATGAGCCTTACCTACATACTAAACACCCTAAATGTCTGTACAGCACATTGTTATCTATTACACCTGCCAAAGATGCAGCTGAAATCTACACATAACAATTAAAAAACCCGAAAGAATATATTTAAATAGAAACCATTCATTTCTTACATCTCAGCACATGAAGGGTTAACGGAAGAGGTTAAAAAACACACTGGAAAGAAAATATATTGACAAAATAAATATTTCAACCTAAAATAGGGTATGATTAGAACTTACAAAGGTCCCCCAATAATAATTTAGTGTCATTGCATCTCAAGCTGTGATTCCTAATATGCCTAGAAAGCGCTGGGATGTTATTCCTTATGGAAAGTGGATCAGGCTGCAGCTCCATTCCCTCCTCTCCCAAGCGTTGGAGCCACAGGAGTCCTCTGCCCACTGGCACAGAGGAAGCACTTAGGAGCGAAAGCGAAGGAAGAATAAATCGAGATGGCGGTTTTCTGCAGTGAAAAATCCCTTCCCTTTCCCCCAAACAGTTTCCACCGCTCAGGTTTTCTGCAGACCACAAGAGGACGGGGACGATGAGAGATCCTGATACAGGACATTAGGGAAGCTCTAGCGCAGCTCTTACATTTGCTAAAGGTTTGAGCTAAACCACACGCTCTGTCCCCTTCAGTGCTTCCAGGCCCCGTGTGCTCAGCCTGTGAGAGCCACGTCTGGTGGATTTGGGCTCCAAATTTACACAGCAGGGCTGTGCTTTTATCAGACCCATAAGGGTGCCACCAAAAGGACGTTTAGCCATGGCCAGGCTGAGCACACACCTCCTGAGAACGGCATCTCCCGAGCGCTGCCCTACTTCCAGCAAAGCCACTGCTTGTGCCGAGAGCACCTGCCACCCCCTGCAAACCATGCCCTTGCTTTCCAGAGGATAACGTAGGGTGTCAGGGGGGACCGTGGACTGCCTGAGGTCACAAGCACAGAGGACAGTCCCTTGAGTCCCTTGCCACACATGCTCCTTATCTCCCCTCAGCCCCAGCCTTCTTGTCTCATCTTTTTTCCTCCCCGGTTGGAGAAGCAGTCACTGACAGCTCCGCAAGACCTTCCTGAAAGGGACCAGATTCTCTCTAAAGCCACGACTTGGAAATCCCAGGACAGGTTTAGCATGACAGAAAGCCACCGCGTTAACAGCACACACACCCCCCATACCCCCTCCCCTTTTGCTCAGGGGTGGGGGGAAAAGGACCAGCAAATCCACGGCAGTGGGACTCCACAGGGGGGCTCGGTGACAGCACTGGTGATATCCTTGCCACTCAGCATCATTTGACAATGTCCCCATGCTTGAGCAATGCGATTATCTCCTCCGGCTTGGCAGGGAAGCTGGATTAACATGCTTACAATCACCTGATGTGGCCATTTACAGGGTCAATGTGTTTCAAGGATTTAGAAGAGAAAATACACACTTAAAACACCCACGGAGCTTTTTGCATTGACAGGAATACCAGCAATTCATTCTGTGCTGGCAAGACTGCTCAGGCAATCACCAGACACTGTCTGAAATCAAATCAGCGTCACCACAGAAGTTTCCTCGGGTTTCTGGGAGCTGGTGGCCACATCTGACGTGTTGCAGCAAGGCAGGGTCTGGCAGGAGCTGGCAGTGGGGTGTCTGGCAGCCAGTATCTGAGCATTGAGCTCATCTTGTGTTGAACAGCAAGGACAGTGGCCGAGAGCGGCAGTGGACACGTACAGCCTGTCCTGGTACTTCCCATTAGCCACAGAGAAGATGAAATGGAGAGAAACCCTCTACAGACCCACAGAAAAGGGCTGCAATAGGAAAAGGGCTGGCAAGTGGGGAGAAGAGGCAGCTTGGTTCCCAAGCTCTCTCCATCCTTACACTGATTTTCCCTGTCCGCTTGCAAGCCCTGCTGCTTTCTGCACAGCACAGAGGTGTCAGGGACAAGGTGCCAGGGGACAGCAGGGCAGCCTTGCCTGGTCCCAACTACATACGATGGATCCTGGAAGAGGATGCAGACAGGGCAGGACAGAGGCGAGGCTGAGCAGGGACAGCACAGAGTGACATCTGACCTGGGATGGCCTGGAAATCCTGCACCGAACAAGGCTTCCCTCCGAAGATTAATGCGACCGCTCCCAAGGACCATCAGTGCTGCAACTGGGCCATTTGGTAAAAGGTTTTTTGTGTCACAACCTACCGAAGCGTGGCGTACCCTAGGGAGTATGTCATGAGCCGAAATAACTGTGCTCGGATAAAAGCTTCTATCGCTTTCACATCAGCTGTTTATAGCACGGCTTCTTGGTCTAGAACAACTTCTGAGAGAGCTCGACACACATCAGCATCCCGGGAAGCTCAGACATGCCAAGTCGGAACAAAGTGGCTGGTTGCCTAAGAAAACAAACACCCCAAGGAAGAGGGGCTGGAGCGCTGCTGCCTGCATGGGCGTTCATCTGATAAAGTTCCCTTCTGTCAGGACAGGAGATTCTCCCTGCCACGCAGCGCCCAGCTCTCTCTTTGATCCTGCCATCCTGCGCCACTGGCTTCCTACCAAAGAACATGCTGGGGGATGCAGGGATGGCTGGAGCTGCCTGCTCCAGCTCCGCTTGTCAGCCCAGCAAGGCAGGCACACATGCTGGAATCCCTTCTGGCGGCTCTGGGAAGAGCAGCACTCTCGGCCATGCCTCTGGGCAAGCAAGGGAATATGCTTGTTTGTACAGACAGGAGGGAGACTGCAGCCCTGTAGGAGCTGGGAGCTAATAAAGGGGCAGAAGTTACCAAAGGACTCTCTAAAAATTACAACTAGCACAGCCACAATCATCCAACGCTTTCTCAGGCCCAAACCTAGAAGGAAATGAGGAGTTTCACCTCCAGCACGGGCAGGCATGGCTAATCCCTCCACGGTAACCATTTCCCTCAGCACTTTCATACAAGCCTCTATGAGGTTTGCCTCTTTTTCTCCTTCCTACCACCAAGAACCAGCACGTCTATCCTACCAGGCATGGCAGGGAATCCAGGAACCTCAGTTCACACCCAGTCCGTGAGCAAGTCCCATCCATCTGCATGGATGCTATTTACATCCGCTGAGACAAACGCAGAGCTCTACAGTCACTGAAGAAGGAACCTAAGGTAAGGAAAAAATAACCTAGCTATTTTAAAAGGCAAACCCACTAGAAAAAATCCTCATGTGAGAATGCTCTCCCAAAGAGCAAAATGCTTCATGCGCTAACGTTACAGCATCCATTTAGCTCAGCGTTTTTCATTCTTGTCAACTGCCAGAGCTACTGGACATGGCCAACAGACTGCTTTCAAATTAGAGCAAGCCCAGATAAAACACAAGGAAAAAATACCCTGTGAGATTTGGAATATGAAATGCTGCACAAAGTGGGGAAAAGGGACCACCATATGGTACCGGGAGATGTGTGAGTGGGAGAGTAAAGGATTTTAACTTGTGAAGCACATGTTGAAAGGGGAACAGTTGTTCCTTGCTGTCGAATCCAACACGAAAGCCAATACATTAACATTTTATCTAAAAATAAAGACACACTCCTCCTGAACATTCCAGCTCAGTCAATTACATGCTGATCGACAGAGCAGTCTACTTGGCAGGACCTGCCTACAGAAGAGGATGATCCCTACATAAATTGAAGGGCAAGGCTGCTCTCTCCCCTCCGGGCTTTTGTTTCAACACAGTGTGACGTACTCATGCATTCTAAAGGGGTTTTCAGCATCAAGAGCTGGTTTTGTGCAGCTGGGATAGGAAGGAGGGGATTAAGCGAGTGCTGGAGAATTGTGGTCTGGCAGGAATAGTGTTGGACTTAAATAGAAAGAGTCAGCTTGGGGGGGTGGATTGTTTGGGGAGAGGGGGAAGAAGAAGCAATCTGTGAAATGCGGGGGGAAGGGGGTTGTTAGGCAAGTACTGTGAGAGGACGAAGTGGCCGTACAGGGACATTCGCCCGCGGAGCAGGGGGGCGGGAGGGCGGCTAAGAGCAATCTTCACAGTGCAAAGAGGGCATCCTCCGAGCGCTCTTGCTTTTTCCTGCTGGAAGGATTCGTCGGAGGGGTGGGGGCTTCCAGGGGAGGGGAAGGCAGATTGGGAACCATCTCCGCCGCTTTGGCTCGCTCTTCTAAAAATTTGTCAAACTCTGCAATGCAAAAAAAAAAAAAAAAAAAGAAAAAAAAGAAGGAAGACGGGTAAGAACTGGGGCTGTACATTCAGCCCTGGGGACGGAGGTGAGCAGGGTCTGAAATTCCAGCGCATGGCGTCCCATCGGGCTGTGTTTGCAGGTACACGCAGTTTTACAGTCTGACTTCCTCAGGAAAGGGCACAGATGTCCTTTGAGACACCCCAGCTCAGGCAGCAGAGTGAATCAAACCCACGCTATGCCATCAGCTGCGACAGAAGCAGGGAAACATCATTCCAAAGGGCTGAGCAGCTCGGGGACATGGACACATTCCTGCTGGCACAAACACAGCGCACAGCCAAGAAGATGGCAGGAGAGCACTTACAGCCAGGAGGGCTCCTCGCACCATAAATACTAACTTTTTGCTCTAAAATGCTCTCTTCCCGCCTTTCCGATTGCAGAAGCATTTTCTGGGGAACATCAGGCTGGGAGAAGTCAGCACCTCAGCAGGGATCAAAGCAGATAATTCCGTCTGCGCACTAACCTGAGAATGGCTCATAGCCACGGGCATCTCTGCTTACCTTCACTGGTCACTCCTTCTTCCAGTTCGTCTCCTTTCTGCAATCGGAACAAAAAGGCGTGTGAGCACACAGGCAGCGCTTCACCTTCACTATTATCCTCTACACACCTTTAATGCAACTGGACAGTTTCCACCACTTTTTTCCACACGTTAACTATTTGAGCAGGGCAACCTGAGGAGATGGCACGGCTCCCGCATCGGGAGGCCAATGGTGACTGACACTTCACTGCGCTGCGAGCAAGAGGACGAGTGCTAGAAATGCTTCTGAAGATTGCTGGTGGATACCTAAACTTTCCCCGTTGGACCTGAATGGCAGCCCAGCGCTGTTTCCACTTCAGACAGTAGGCCTAGTCAAAAACTGAGCTGCGTGAGTCACACAAACACCATCCAAGATGCCATCTTTTGTCACAGAGTCCTTTAAAAAGTCAGGACTGCGGTTTGCATTGTGTCTTCAAATAAAATGCACTTCTAGCTGACAAAGGACATATGCCACAAAATAGTTTGGGGCCAGTGTTCCTCCTGTGGGAGCCCATTTCTGACTTCATACAAAAATATAGCAGCTTTCCTGGTGTCTATGCTGTACAAAAACAAGGCAGGGTGGGCTGGATGAAGGATACTGATGGGCAGTTAGAGTCCATCCATGAGAGGAGAGGCTGGGTTGCCAGAGGGTCTGTGCATTTCTACCAGCTGTGTGAATTTCAACATGAGAATTTCCAACAGTGCTTTAATAAGGAAATTAAAAGTCCACGGATGTGGCATCCCTGTCAACCTATCAGGATGTTAAAAATGGATGAAAATAGTACTTGAAAACCTCATGCTGAACCTCCTTTGAAAAAGAAAAGTGTTTGTTCGTACCCTGGCTTCTCTACCAGGAGAGTGGGAACATACTGATTGGCCTCACAAAGGTTTTTAATGCCGGAGAATTAATGCCACTAAGCATCTACCAGCTTTCTACTGCACAGAGGCTCCCAAAGGTACACTCAGCAGCCACTGCTTCTCATGCAGAGGTACTGTTTGTTCCAACATACCCCAAAAAGGGTAAGAAAATTAATAACGATTAGCTAACCTAATCTGTAACTTCCTCAGCTGCGAAGCAGAGAACTGAAATGAAGCACTAACAAAAAAAGGAAGGGGGCAACCCAGAGTGAAAAACAAAAATCCAGTCCAAGCTTTCTCAGAGGGCATCTCTATGGTGCACCCACAAATCGTCAGGATGGGGACCCAGGTACCCAGTACGGTCCCGGCTGCAGCCTGTGCGATCCCCAGGCTTGCTCAGGCACTTACACAGCCCTTCTCTGCTTTGCTCTCTTTGAGCAAGACTATCCAGGGGATGAAAGATGTACAGAGCTACCTCGTTATCTCTCCATAAGATCTTCTCTCCTGCTAAATTAATTTAAATGGCAAAGACAAAAGTTTATTGCTTAAGCAGAGTGGACATGCTACATCTACTGTATTTCTTTAACAAAATGAGGCCAGTTTGTAATTAAATTTGAAAATAACTGCCTGTACCAAGGCCTGAAAAAAAACTACCTGCAGCTGAAAACCAGTGACATTTCAAAGATAGGCAGTGGATCTGCCAGACTCGAACACCAAAACCTAGAATCTGTTTAAGCACTTCTTAGGCTTTGGAGAGCAGGAGCGTTTTCTTCCTTGGAGTACAGCCAGCTCCTGCGGTGCCGGAGCGGAGGGCTGACGTGCCGGAGCGTGCCCGCAGCACTGCTGCCAGAGCCAGGGAGTGGAGCCCAAACCCCCCAGCTCCCAGCCAGGAGCCCAGCAGGCAATAGCCAGGGGCTGGGGGAGACCTTAAGGAGCAGGGAGTTATCTAGGGATAATATCTGAAGTCATAAGAAGTAATGGAAGGAGACGATCCTGAGGGATAGGGTGACCACAAGGAAACAGTTCAGTTCCCCAAAACCATGTTTAAAAGAACAGTCTGAAACACAACCCACCACCCGTCCCCAAAATGCACTTGGTTAATTTGAGTCAGATGCTTACATTAAAAAAAGAGACTGGAATAAATGTGTCCTAGCTGTACCACAGCTTAAACCAAACGTGTACTGGTACAGCAAAACAAACTCCAGAGTGAAGGAAAAGCTACTTATAGTTCTGTCGTTTGTTTGTTTGTTTAATAATTACCAGAGAATAATCATCTAGGAGAAACTGAAAGCTATAAACATTGAAGAGAGAATGTTATAAATTTTTATTACTACTCTTATGAAACGTGTCAAGATTGCTTGCCAATTTTACAAAGACATCTTGATTTGCAAGGAATCTAAGCCCTGATCCAGCATCTCTTAAAAGCATGCCTCAGCGTAAGCATGTACTTAGATCCTGTCAGAGCTAACGCAGCCTTAAACATGTGCTTTAGGTCCGGTGGAGAACACAGGAAAACTTCAGCACATGTTTAAATGCTTCCCCGTACGGGGACCAGAAACACAGGATTTCTGGAACGCATGCTATTCTGTGATGTAAACATGGAGAAGTGAAAATAAAACAACTCAGGAAAAAATGCTTTGATTGAATTGCTGACCACGACCCCGTCTCCTCCTGCTGAGGGAGTCCCCTCAAAGGGAAATAAGCCAAAGGATTTGGAAGTTTCACTGCCTCCCATTACGAGAAGTGCCAGTAACTCAGCAATGCATTGAAAGTTATCTGTAAAAGTGCTATTGCCCATGTGAAAAATGAAAATATAAAGAGTCTCACCAAGTCGGTACTGAGCCACTCCTCAATGTCATCCATGACAGAGGACTGTGCAACAGGGATCTAGGGAGTGCAGCGAGAGAACAGCAAGGCAGGCAAAAACCAAAACACATCCACAATCATGGCCACAGAGCGATGGAAAACGCCAGAAATAAGATTAAAAACAAAACAAAAACAAAGATGTAAGATGTGCTGGAAAAAAAAAAAAAGGCAACAAAATATAAATGGCATTTCAAATAAAGAAACACTTGGAAAGGAAATTATGAACAACAAGGCTAAAAAAAACCAAGAGAAAGATTATGGGGAATGACGTGACTGGATGCCAGTGTAAGACGGGTAACTTCTCGACCACATATTAAAACCATCAAGATGGACTGATGATTCTAATTTTGATCGTGAAAAGCTTTTAAGGGTAGAATACTGGATATCAGTTAGGTTTTGAAATGTTAAATTTACACCTTTTATTTTTTTAAAATGGGTATTAGCCACAGTGAAGGGTTAGCAAAAAGAGGGGCTCAAAGTCTTCAGGCAACACTCCTACAAAAACAATTTGCTTTTCTCCGCAGGTGGAGGCAGTCAGAGCCCTGGGTACACAGTCATGTCTCCTTCCAGATCCTCCTTCCCACCACACCGCCGAGCCTTGGCAAGCCCCGGCACACCGGTTTAAAGCCAAACGGTCCCCGCTCCCTGTCCCCGCTCCTCTGCCAAAGGTGACCCTCTGGCAGCGGAGGCAGCAGAACCCAACGTGTGCCAGAGCAAAGTGTGGAGTCTCAAAGGTGAAGGTGAGGAGGAGGATGGGGCAGCAGGTCCTGGGGCGGGCAGAGGAGGAGAGCACAGCGTGTGCTCCTCTCAGCTCCTGCTGCCGCCAAGGCTCACCGGAGCCTGCCCGTCAGGCCTCCACGGATGGTTTAACAAAAAGCATGGAAGGTTTGCCTCTCCCCCTGCAATAAACCCCCCACGTTCCGCTGCGTGATTGCGACAGGCAGCGCGGACGCGCCGAGTGCCGAAGTGCAGCTTTTTCACAAAGTGCTACAGGCAACTGGGTCAGCGAAGGGAAATCACTGAGTATTGGGCGTAGAACTTCCTGACTTAACTCCACTGCTTGAATACAACAGAGGGCTGCAGAAGTAAACAGGAAAACAGCACAATAGAGCGCGTAAGGACAACCTGAAAAACATTTGGGAAGCAATGTCAGCCAGGCAGGTTGCGGGCGAAGGAACGGCAGCGGAGCAGCGGGGCTGGCAGGGAAGAGAGCTCACAGCGCTGGAGAGGCTTCTCCTAGAGAGAAAAGGTGTCAGGGGCTGTTCACAGCTTTGCCTGAAACCTCTCACGGGAAGAAGAGCTGAAAGAGGCTCTGCAGATGAATTTGCTGGGAGATGTAGTTTTCTCAGGGGCTTCCAGCAGAGG
>KZ507405.1:48224-59101 GCA_002844005.1 Limosa lapponica baueri
GAAAATTAAAATTTTTTATGAATGAAATGAAACAACTCTTGCAGCAGGCAATTCCATGTGCATATTCCCACACCCAGCTCTCCTATATAGCTACAACTACGAAGGTGAGAGCTGTGTCCTCTGGAAAACCACGATTATCCCACACGTAGAAGCAAAGGAGACAGGGAGGAGCCTGCAGCTTTTGAGGGCTGACAGCTCACGTTTTTCCAGTGTGAAGTGCTTCGGTTTTCTTTGCAATTTTCCAGCCGTCCCTCACACTGCTCTACAAGACGACAGGAGGCCTGCGCGAGAGGCCGCAAGCTCCGATCCCATTCCAATTCTCCAACGTCTCCGCGGCTCGAAGACCAGCGTCTGGAACACACTAAGTGTTTTCGCCACGGGGAGAGGGGAGAGCTGGCGCCCGTTCCAGTAGGTAACAGGAATCGCTTTTGCCAACGGTGCTGTCATTGAAGGGCTCTATTGCCAGCTGCCCCTTCCAACCAGCCAAGCTCGCTATGCCGGCAAAAGCTTAGCGGCTAAACACTTCCAAACGATCCTCTCAGGAAACCCGAGTGCAAATCAGGCAACGCTAATAACGAGATACGTGCGTGCAATTCCGTCTTGTGCGGGCTGAGAAATGCAGATTTCTTGGCCTCTAATAACCCTATTAAAAATTCTGCTCCATTTCTACAGCCCTGTTTCTCATGTGTCACTGGCGTAGATAAGTCTGAAAAAGACTGGTAAGTAGAAAATGTAAATACCGTAAGTTTCGATCAAGTATGCAAATGCCTGTTTCTGAGACTGTCATTTTAATTTCCCCGTCAGTCCCCATTCAGCAGCTTGTGTTATCAAGTCATACGACTTTGTAAATTCTTCAGGTCAGGAACTGTCCCAATGCATTTCACATTCCACTGCAATTGCCTACAGGACATGATACTATTAGTGTAGCAAAATTAAAAACAATGTAAATGTATCAGGGGACTGCAGCATACTTTTGGAAAATAACTATATTGGTCCTTGGACAGTTAAAATTCTAACTAGAACACAGATCTTGAGCACAGCTTACAAACAGTTTGGCTTATTTACCATATGGAGCAGGGAAGCAAACCCTGGCAAATAAAAAAGGCTGATCTAGGGCATTCTGGAAACTGCAGAGGATGGAGGGGAAGGGAACCTTCCCAGTGTGGACACATAAGATCTTCTGGAACCTACAGAGAACCACCTCTCTGGTCTTTGCTGCTTATAGGTTGTTAATCAACCGCACAGAGATGTCACAGGATATACCGAATAACAACTAGGAAACCTACTTAAGCCTTTTTGGCAGCGTGACACCGATATAGTGTCACTGCTCCTGCTTGGGAAATGAGCACCAGTGAAGGCACAGCCTGGCCCCGCTCACTGGTGGCCAGTTGAGTAACTGAGCTTCACCAGCTCCGGCTGAGGTTAGCCCGTCCCAGGAATTCCCTTATGTTTCTGGGTGAATCAAGACTTTCTCAACTTCTTTTGGGTTTTACGTTCACACACACTGTGCACGTCCTTCCCCTGAGCCAAGCAGCAGCTTCCTAAGCAACCAACAGCAGTATAATGATGCCTTTTATGAAGGAGTGCCCTTTAGGGGTGCAAAACCTGCCTGAGCGAGGCCGCACCATTTCATCTCTCTCCTGGTGAGCATCAAGGGCCTGGAGGTGCTTCTGCAAGCCAGCATGAAAACTGAGGTTTGCTTTAAGGGATGCTACACGTGAAATACCTCATTAGCTGCAGCAAGACTCAGGGCCAATACTCTTTAAGGAACCCGGTTGGAAGAGGGATTTTTCATTATTCGCTGGTTATGCCAAGTCTGTGGCATAGATGGGGATTTTAAAGGCAGTTTTAATTATAGTAGGTAAAACCCACACATGATCAAGCTGCAGTGTCAGAAAACCACCAGAACTGAACACTGACCCATTTGGGTTGTTTGCTGAACTTTAATCACTTTCCAAGTCTGACAGCTGCTCAAACTTAATTGCTCATTATGCTTGTAAATAAAAACTGATCTCACTCTCTGATTAGCCAACCATCTTATAGTTGCCATAACAACTTCTTGTCTAATAAGTGATTTCAGATTTACCATTATTTGTACTAGCAGAAAATTTCACAAAGGTCTGAGATCGCTCTTTTCACTAAAATACCCTTCTAATTAGAAGAACCGAAAAATCAGCACAGAAAGGGCAGCTCAAAGATAATGAAAAAACAAGCTATTTACTACAACAGCTCAGACGTGAGATAAGGGTACCCCAAACCCAAATATATGCTGGATCCTGCTTAACCCCTACCTTTCGCTATCAATCATCTTATTATCATACCTATACCCCATAACAACTGCTCAGAAAAATACTAGACAGCATTCAGGTCACAATTACTGGTCACAACGTGAAGACTGATTTCAAGATTCACTCCAGATTAAATATTCCAATAAAGTTTGCATATTTTTCTCTCCTAAGCTTAAAAATTAGGAACCCAATTAACTGGTTACATTCCTTAATACCCTGTTAACTGATAGGAGTGCTTTTTGGTGAACACAGGAGTTCAGATTCTCGACAGCTTCATATAAACAAGGGAAAAATGTTTGTAGTGAGCCCAACAGACGTCCATTGCATCAACTGCAATGAAAGATTTTTTGGAAGAAGAGCTACATTATAGTATCTCACCTCCAGATCACCTCAGTCAAAAACTTATTTCAGGCTTGACCTTTTGGGCAAAATTACTAATTAAAGCCTTGCAGAGGTCTGGAAAAAAAAATATCTGTTTTTAGTAAGTATTTGGTCATCACAGCTTAGTAAAATGCCTCTATTAAACATACAAATGTATTTGTTAGTCTGAGAAGACAAAGTGACGGGGAGCTATGAAATGCCACTAGCCTGTGGGGCTAGTACAGCATAAAGATCTTCCAAAATTTGCTGGCAAAGATGCGCAAGCTTGCTATTTATTTAATCTGCTCAAGGTAGCTTTTTGTGTGTATAGGCAAAGGAGGACGCCCTTTTCCTTCCAAAAGCAAAATAAATGCAGAAAGCTGTAATTGAGACAAAACTAAAGTTAAAAAAAAACCCTCAGGAAATACCAGATTTTAAAAAGGGACTATTTCTGCATTTACTCAGCTAGGCAAGAAATGTGAATTTTTTGTTATTTGGGTCAAATACGAAGCCAGTCACACTTCTTGCAGTAGATGTATCCCATAAAAATACAGAGGATGCGACATGTCCAAGTTAACAATATCTTCAACATTCCTGACCATGTGAGATGTAATAAAGTCTTTCTTAAGACCAAGAAACCAATGCTCTGCAAAGTTCTTGGGGTTCAAACACAGTTTATAACACCAGTCTGTGCCTTTACTTTGTGTATGTTTTCTTTCATCTGAATTTGAACAAAGAATTTCTTCCCGAAGTAATCTAACCCAGAAGGCTTCTGAGGACCAGCTGGGGAACAGACTGGCTTACTCTCAAAGAATAAGCAGGCTTACGAACTAAGCAAACTGTTCAACAGGTTTCTTCTGAATATCTTCTCATTTTTGAGTCTCCTGATGCTCTCTGAGACTACGTTGCAAACACTGAGCTGCCAAAGGGTTTCTGTGAACTGAGATATACAGAAGCACGGGTAAATAGTCTATATATAGCCATGCCAGGAATTGTGCTAACAAATACAGAGTATATACATACACAGGCTTCTTTTTTCTTCCCTAATTCTTGATTTTGAAATGAGTTACTACATTATGGGGCCTACCTTATAATTTTGGCAGGTACAGAACAATCATAAAGCGTATATTTAAATTTAAAGACACTGCTGCCAACACCAGACTGGCTGAATTTATTTGCATCTCCCCTTCTTGAGCAACAGGAAGAGTACCCACAGACTGGAAGATCTGTTTACCTGTAGCAAAGGACCTGCTCCTAAGGGAAGAGGGACCAGGCTGTAGCAAAGCCTATAGATCAGCATCTTTTGTGCTCAAGAATCATCAGTTTTAAAAGAGCCCTTTCCCACTGACGATAACTGAAACAAATGAGCGAAACAATGGTGAACTGTCAGCAGCCTGACTAAGCAAATACAGAAGATAAGGCCTATCTATACTAGATAGGATTTTTATACTCAGCAACAAGTTTCTTTTATGTAGAAACCCAGTAATTCCCCAGGTAGATGCAAATGACAAAGCTGAGAACTGGTTCTGGATGATCTGTGCAGACTCATCATATGGGGAAAAACTGTTACGCAGGCTGGCCTTCTGGGCCACTTTCTAACTTCTCAGGGCTCATACAACTTGTCTTTCTCCCCTGTGTTCTCCAAACATTTCTGCTTTTTTATCACCGATACATTGTACAGATTTTTAAATCAAAACACAAAGTGTGAAATTATCTACCCAAAGTAAAATATGAAATATGAGACAAGGAAAGAGATTGCCAGGCCAACCTTGAAGAGCACCAGCCCCGCAGGTACCGTGCAGTTTCCTTCCCCACAAAGGATCTTCTCACCAATATTTCTGCAACTGCTGTGGTTCTTCCATTGACTATTATCACTGAGGATACTACCAGATGCCTTGATCACCTTTGAAAAGTGCTTAATTAAAAATCCAATGTAGTTTACAAAATCAAAGGAAAGTCTGATTAGTTTAAAACTGGTTTTAAATCAACTAAGGAAAACACACAATACCTCATTTTTTGATGAAAATTGCTTTGGATGAAATACGAAATCAGTTGGAAGGGTCTGTGGGGATCTTCTAACTAAGTTTTTAGTCAAGCGTATTTTAAATATGTGGTTTAGAAAATCTGCTGGGTACACGAACAGAGCAGTATCAAACTGGGAACGAGCTGTCCTCACACTGCAACCTCTCACTTATAGATTATATTAGAAGCATATGGAATATACATTTAAGCATCCTGTGCTGGAAGAGATAAAACTGCATTACTCAAAAATACATGCTATAATACCTTCATGAACTACAATCTGCTTTTGTGCCTATAAAATAAATCCAGTCTTAGAAACCTAGTATTAAATGGTATTATACTAATTATCCAGCTTCACACACGTATGTAAGTTTCTCCAAGTTGCCAGATTCATGACTCAGTATTTATTTGCTCCTTTAAAAGCAAAGATATCCATTTTCATATTTCATGGAGATTTTCCTTACAACATAATCCATTGTCATGAAGTGAAAGCAGATCCAAATAATCTTATAAAACTAAAAGCACTTTATCAGACTCTCTTTTGCATGACTAGCACAATTCTACATGAGCGGGGGGGCTGGATTTTTAACAACTGACCAGCTACAGGAGTACTTATAAAAGTACTTGAACTCTGAGGAGAGGAGTTCTTGTGCCCTTTTCATTGCAGGCAAAGACAAAATTCATCTTTTTGATGCAGAATATGCTGTGGGCATCTGATAGCAAGAAAAGTTACTGCTATCTTGTACTGAGAAAAGCTTCCCTTAGAACAGGGCACAAGATTTCAGTGGTTATGGGTAAATGCAAAGGCCTTTATATTTTATTACAATGCAATGAATGAAAAGAGAGATGATTCAGACCCCAACAGCATGCTGCAAACACGTCATTTTATTGGTACCAGATCCTAAGGTTACGGTGTGCACTTTAAATGCTGACTTCTGGCATTGAGAAAAGGCATTTCTGTAAAAAAATGTTTTCCTTACAGCACAGCAAAGTAGTAAGTTTACTCCAAAGGGAACTTAGGCAAATCGTGTATGTGGACAAGAAAGCCTGGGTTAATTCCTCCTGCAGGATTATCATGGGCTGCTCACTGTAATACATCTCTCTATTCTTGCATGTAGCCATCAACTCATTTATTTAGGAACCTTTTTTTTTTTCCTAAGACTCATAAAAATCTTAAGATATGAGAAATCTGAAGAAAGGTCTTAAGTGCTTCTTTATGGAGAGGAAAAAAAGAGGGGAGAACAAAACAGCAGCTCTGGAAACGGACTCTGTCCACCATATTTATTTTCCTAAGACTCATAAAAATCTTAAGATATGAGAAATCTGAAGAAAGGTCTTAAGTGCTTCTTTATGGAGAGGAAAAAAAAGAGGGGGGAACAAAACAGCAGCTCTGGAAACGGACTCTGTCCACCATATTTATTATCAATTTAACAGCCTTGAATGGGAACTGCAAGTGCTTTGATAAAAATCAATTGAAAAGCTGTCTGCCTCACTGTTGCTTCAATAAAGTGCCTCTGTATCTTTTGCTGAAACCCTGTTTTTGTAGCCTCCTTAAACAATACTCTGCATTAAATCACTGCACTGTGCCTCCTCTGAAAACTGACTCCAAGGCAAGTGCCCAGACCAGCACCCCTCATTCAAACTCCCCTTCGTCAACAAGGACCAGGTATTTAAGCCAGCATCGCCTCATCAACACCCCCAGTTATACAGGACACCTTAATTTCTACTGTATTGTTAAAAAGTAACTTTCAGGTCTCTGTGCGTTTAACTCAGGTGCTGGACCTCTCTCCCTGGAGGTCTCTGGCTCAGAATCAAGCAGATTTCAGGCTGTGGCAAGAACGGCTGACTTCAGCAGTACACACAGCCCTGACCAGAGCCCTTACCAAAACAGACTCCGATGCTCTCGTCCATCACCCCGTGAGGAGCCCATTTCACACATCACTGCCCCAACTCAGCCCTTCGCACCTGAGGGAGCCGGGGGAGTTGGGGAGGGGGGAGTGGGGGAGCCAGCAGCAAGACTTGGTTTGGATTCAAACAAATAAACACTCTCCTGAAGCCTTTGCAAAGTCTCCAGAGTGAAAAAAAAAAAAAAATAGTACAAAACGTTAACTGGTTTTATTGTGTTCTCACGTGTAAGCCATATGGCCTATATCAAATAAGCAGAATGAGCAAAAAAAAAAAAGTCACCAGTACTCCACATTCTTGTAATTCAATCAGCTTGAATCATCCAAGATGTTTTCGCTAACCTACGGTAGGGGTATTTGTTCTAATAACCTTGAATAGAGTGGTGACACTTTAAAGATGGCTCCCTTGAACAAAGAAAGATAAAAACGCAATTTATGGCAGGATGTTGAATCTCAAGGCAAATTCCTGCTACTGTAAATTGCAGCTTTTTCCCCACGTCAGCCCCTCTCCTGATAGCAAGCAGTCTGTCTTCACCGTTTTACTACACATCTTCCTGTACTACTCCTCACTGATCAGGAGTATTCTTCAAAATAGTCCTCCTCTAAGGATCCAGTCTATTGTGTTTACAGAATTAACTAGAAAAAATAAAACAGTTCAGTTGTAAGAACTGGGCCAACATCCCAACACTGGGCACAGAGGATCTGGTCAGTCCCAACACACATGGCAGCCTGTGAAACCCAGAGCACCCAATTCCACCCTCTAGACTCTTCTGCTTTCCATCCCTCCAGCTTTCACAAAGACTTTCTCTAGGGCTGGTGGCACTTCTTCTAAGTCCTGTGGGAGGCTGAAAAGCATCGTTTGCTCACAAAGCCTTTGGGAAGCAACGGATTCTGCCACACAACCCTGGATGAGATTTTTAGCTTACATGTAAAATGATGCTATTACCCACCTCCCTTCACTGCAACTTCCAGGTGAAAAGCAATACGGATTGCACAAAATGGATTTCAATTTCCAGAATCTCCACAGCAGCTGACTGCCTTCCACACAACAGCCCTGTCAAAAACCACCCCCTCTGCTCGGGAGAGGACCTTGCTAGAGACATACGGGCAGTTCAGTGCCCACAGGTCAATCAAAGCATTAAAGAATAATTAAGTGAGGTTTCTAATTAGTAGCCATGGTGATGGCTCATACAGTTCCTGTTATGCCACCACTGGCAACTAAATAGAGGCTACCATATAAGCCAGTCAAAAAATCAGGTAGCTTTCAGCGATGAGGAACCTGGCTGCCATTTGAACTGGCACTTTAGATGCAGGAGACTCTATCCATCTCCATTACAAATCCTCTGAGCTCATCCTAGCATTACTTTCCCACATTAAGCAAAAGAGTTAACATAAAAAGCCTGTCTAGCTTCAGACACTATCCCGATAAAGAGAAGGAGAAAAGAGAAAATCCCTTGTATTACCGCTCTCAGCTCTCCCCAAACCTTCTCTGACATCTTTGTTCTTTCAGACCTAGCATTTATCTGAAGACATCGTCTAGCCCTAATTAAATCTTCATGTGAACCACTGCTACTTCCTGGCAGAGAACATGCATTCTTGGTGTGCTGATGGACCTACATAATTTTCTGCACTTCTTCCTTATGGTGAGTGTTAGGCCTTGCTTGAAAACATCACAACTGTGTTCAACACAATATGTTTAAACAGAAATACAAAATTATTCAGTTTCTTTTAAAGAATGAAAAGAAACATAAGTGAAAATTACATTCCACAAGCTCATTGAAAAAAAACTGTGGAAACACTGGGCAAATAGCACCGTCTGAGAACAAGGCATGCTTTTGTTTTACTGTTGTCTCGGAAAGGGATAACTGGCAGTGACAGGAGAAGCAGAAAAATTTTTCTTCCAAAATAAAATCTGTAGCTATCTCTTCTCCCTGAGGATGAAAAAACATTCTTAAAAGTGCAGCTGAATTTTGCATTAAGGGAAGTTGCATTATAAGCCGCTCACACACACCTAACCTTATCTGATGAAAGCAGCTCCTTCAGAGCATTGTGTTCGAAGCCTCTAAGTTGGCAGCAATTGCTCATTCAAAGGGAATAAGGGGACGTAAGAGCTATGAAAATCTTTGCACTCCAGAGTCAGAACAGCAGAAGGCTAGAAAAGCAGATTTTACTGCTAACCCCCCCCCAGCAATCCTTAAGTCTTAAGGAAACCCCTTTAAACCACTTCCTGATGCTAAAAGAAACTGACAACAAATAGTTGAGAAATTATTGCCTTCCCTTAACAACGCTCATCGTCGAAGGCTTGTCCAAGCAGCAAAGCAGGCAGCTGTGCTGGCAGATGTGGTCAGATGGCCAAACACAACAAAGCAAATTCACTTGAAAATCACGTTTAACTTTCACTGCTCTTGTTATTATCCTCCAACTCTCTTCACTTCTCTCCCTAAGCAGAAGAAATAAACACCCCAGATGGCTAAAGAAAAACAGCAAGCTATACATATGCTCCATATAGTCTGACAAAGCAAGAGTTCGGCCATCTTCAAAGCATAGTGTGAGACTTACCCATTTAAGGGCCTTTTACCTCAACAAGGGGGTGTCTCTGCACGTGTGGGTGAGGAGACTACTATAAAAGAACTTCTCGGGTTTGAGGCCATGACCGGGTACTCTGCAAATTTTTTCATTTTAATTTCTAAAGACACAAGTCGTCCATCATCCCATAAATTAATGTAGAATAGCTATAGACTAGACTATACATAGCTATACATTATACTATATATAACCCCTAAATAAGGCATTAGAATTACTGCTGCTTATGAAACAAATCAAGGAAACTAAGAGCGTAGTTTCACTGGAGAGGGACGCTAGCGCAAGTACGTTCAACTGAGCATCGCCTTGGCTTCTGGGACCAGACACCACGGTCCCCACACTGCAGGAACCTGAGCCAGTCTGTTGTTCTTTCCCACTGCAATGCGAGAGATCTTGTATTTCTTCAGGGCCTAAGAGAAGAACGTGGAAGGCAATGACAGCCCACCCAATTGTGGGCAAGTTATCAAACTCTGCAGAAGTGGCGCCCAGGCTTTCTCCTGTGGCCGTGGCAACCCACACCAAAACCAGACTTGCCACAGTTGAGAGTGAACGTATCTGTGGGAGGGAGAGAGCAGACACAGCAACCCACACAGGCCTTGGCTAGCCGCGCAGTGAAAGCACTCTCAAAATAACCTGTCTAATGTCACCAAAGCATTAGCAAAACCACAATTCAAGCTCTGGGCTGAAAGTGGAGCATGTACTTGTACTTCTAAACCACATCACCGTCCCTGCATATGCACAGTCCAGGGAGGTTTCAACGCTTTGGGAAAAAGGCGGCTGAACGACAGGGGTGCTCTGTACCAAGGTGTGCACATGCCAGACAAGGAGCTGGGGGGTGCAACAACTTTCCTTCATCCATCAACCATCTTGAAGTGGAGTCACTCCTTCCTCAAGGCAAACAGCCTGCCCGAAGCCACCACTACCCCACAGCCCTCTGCTGCCCACAGAGCCCTCCACAAACCACACTAACCCCCAGAGACCCCCCACTAAGGCCTACAGCACCCACAAGCCCTGAAACACCACCACCACCTCCAGAGCCACCACCAACCCCAAGATCCCAGCTACCCTGTCCACCTCCCATACCTCCAGAGCTCCCCACTGGCCCCCAGTGACGCCTTACCGCCTCCAGAGCCCCCCCATGAACCCCCAGAGACCTCCCACAGCCCCCAAAGGCCTCCACTAAACCCCGCGGGCCCTCACAGAACCCCCACCGCCTCCACAGCACCTCACCGACCCCCAGAGCCCCCCGCTGCCTGCAGCCCCCCCCCCCCGCCGGACGCCCCGTGCAGTCATAGGTCAAAAAGCGTGCCCATCACTGTCAAGCGGGGGGCCCACCCCCGCGGTAGTCCCGCCCTTTCCACGCCCTCCTGTTGATGGACAGCAGGGACAGCGCTACCGGCATTCTCCATTGGGCAACGGCCAAACCATTCTCCAACACTATTGGGCAGAAGAAACATCAATTACACGAGCCTCCTTCCGCCCCAAGGGCACGGTGCCGGCGCTGATTGGCTGACACGGATTTCTCGCGCTCTGATTAGCAGCCGGCCTTCCCACCCACTCCCTGACCATTGGCGGCTGAGCGTGTCACGTGGTCTCCCTTAGCAACGCGCCTGGGCTTCCTTAGCAGCCGGGCCGCGGGCAGGGGCCGAGGCGCAGGTGGGGGCCGGGCACGGTACCGGGGGCGCGGAGTGGACCCGGAGCCGAGAGGACCCGAGGCCTG
>KZ507405.1:70643-82068 GCA_002844005.1 Limosa lapponica baueri
TGGCCAGCAATGTCAAGAATCCATTATTAATTTTTTTAACTTGAAATGTGTCAGAAGGGGAACCAAAGTTGGAAACGTAGGAGGGGGCAAAGTCTTCTGCTGACTTGGAGGATGAGGAAGCATTTTCACCGATTTCCCTGCATTGTCCCCGGCTCGTTAGCGCAGCAGCATACCTCAGCACTGTTGACTACCCAGTATGTAAATCTGGAGACTTCCTGAATCATCACATTTCATTTCAGCTAATCAGCAGCGGGAACTTTTCTCACACATGTAACAAGTTAATTAAATTGCAATGGAGTGCTGAACACAAACTATAAGTAATTTACGTATCTCTGTGTTTAGAGGCTGGATGAGATTCATAACGCCGGCAGTTATGATATTGCTGACTCGAAACGAGACGAGTACAGGGAGGACATACTTCAGCTGTCAGACGCGCTCATGGCCTTGGAAATGCTGATAGCTGACCAGCTGGAGGTAAGGGCCAAGCACATACCTGGGAGAACTCACATCCAGAGTAAGGGGGGGTGTGTGTGCAATTTTCTGTTGCTTTACTCCTCTGTTTAGTAGCCCGTTGCCCAAAGAAGGGGGCGTAGGTCTTCCAGTCAGGCTAATGTTTTGTCTCCATCGTAGTCTTTTCTGCTCAAAGTTGATCTGAGTGAGATCAGGCCCATTACGTCCTTCGCATCTATCCAAGCTGATTTCCTAGACTTTAGAGAAAGGGACTTGAGGTCATTCAGTCGTTTTATAGGTCTGCGTACAGACCTGCATGGGTTATGCATTTGGGGATTCTAGAGATGTAATTCTTTGAAGCTGATCTTTGCTATGAATAAGATTACACACATTCCTGCTCAGCTTACTGCATTTGCTTGCATAATAGCTGCCTTTTTTTCTCCCCAGACTTTTCCTCAAAAACTAGGGCAGGGCTGCTAATGTGCATCTTCATTAAAAAAAAAAAAAAAAAAAGCTGTTTAAAAATTAGTAAACAGGAGCTGGGACCTGTGTGCAAGCAGATACAGCAGTTTACTCACGTGAACGTGCATGACAGAAAGCAGCAGCTCAAAATGGATTCCTCACTCCATCAGGATTGTGCCTTTTTAGTGTTTTCTGAATTGGTCCTTGTGTATCTGCAGTTGCTGATGGAGTGAGCAGAAATGTCTCTCCCTGCATGCCCTTCTGGATTTGCAGGATTTCAGTGGCTGTATTTGAACTGTTGTATCAAGACATTTAATTACAATGCTTCACACATTCTCCATCAGCCATTTTTGAGAGAGGGCAGTAGCAATTTTAGTTTCTGAGGACTAAAACAAAAGCTGCAGGAAGCCCAGGCATTGGTTACGCTTCCAACAAGAGGTTCTTCATACACACAAGGAGACTGCAGCGTGGCAGTATGAGGGAATACAGCACTCTCCATGCATTCCTTAGGTGAGGGTAAAAAAGGATCAGCTGGCTTGTTACAGACAATGAGTAAAGGTATCAGTCAGTCAGCTTCCCTCCGATAAACCGATTGTCATTTTCTGTCCCTGAACAAGGAAAGAAAATCTTGCAGCGCTTTCAAAACACTTTAAATGCTTGAGGCAGTGCAGTTTCTGACTGTGCTAATAACAGCAGTGAGTCCAAATTATAATCAGTTGTTGATTCTTCCTGGACTCCCTGACTCCCTTTTATGTTTATGCAAGTTTTCATTGTAATATTTCCTCTTTTTCCCTCTGTTAAGGAACTAATAAAGGATTTTAAAAGTAACATTGCCGTCATAGCATCAACGTTCACTGAAAATGTTAAAGGGATATATCCTTTTGATACCAGGACCTCCTGGTGACATATGTATATCTCACTTCTAAATCCAGAAATGAGCCATCAGTATAGAATGTGATTATTTATTTTTTTTTTAATCAACAGAAAAGGTCTCTTCCCAGCTTTGCAGGAATAGTTAAGGTACCCAGCTTCTTTCTGTAGAGACTCTGGAGAGCACAAAAGGATCTAAGTTCTCCTGTGCTGGAAGTCTGTAGGACTTACGCATCTTTCTCCTCCTTGGGAATCTTCCTTTCCTCTCCACACAGCCATGACAAAACTCTGGGAAGAGCTGGTTAGACTTGTCTATGTCCATTCTTGCCACAGGAGGCAACGAAATACCTACAATTCTTGTTGAAGTTTCTTTAAATTGTGTTCATTTTTGTGTTGTTGATGTCTTCTGGAACTGAGAGGAGAACACCAAAGCACTTCAGTGACAGGTTATGCTGCTCTAAATATAGAAATCTGTTGTCCTAGTGCAAATAGTTGCACCGTATTCAGAGAGGCCTCCTGCAATTTCCTTTGCAAACCTAGGCCCACTCTCAGTTCTGCATAAGAGATGGCAGTGAGGATGAGACTCGATGCGTGTGAGGTGCAATGAAGAGCAGAAAGTGTATATCCTGACATCGCAGTAGCTTCTGGCTGCAGCCAGGCTCTTTCTCGTGGAGGCCCGCTGTGTGGACACTCAGTCTCCGGTTACAGGAGGTCATCTAATCTCTAAAAGTAGAGTGCTGTGGTCAGCCTTTTCCTTAACCATCTTCTCTACGATGACCCAGTGCCGGGACCTGGAAAACCGTCACCATGAAGAGCTGCTAGAGATCTCCATCACTACACAGGAGAAATCACTCAAGAATGAGCTTGATGAGGATTTGCCAGCTGATGTTCAAATGGTGAGGGCACCAAAAAATTAATCTCTGCTAGGAAGCTGGCAAGAAGAGGAGGCCACAGCCTCTCCTTAGAAGTGACAGGGTTTCCAGAAGGCTCAATAGCGCTAAAGCCATGGTGAAACCAGAGCATTACCTACTCATCAGAGGTCCCAGCAGCCTGGCTGAACTGCAGTGCTGTCGGACATCTCCGCTGATGAGGACAGAGGGTATAACTGCACTGCAGGTTTGCCAAAGCTGGTGGCAGCAGCCCAGGAGAGGTGCTGAGCAAGTCTCTCTCCTGCCTCCAGCACAACTCGCTTCTCTGGCTGATTTCCAGGCAGCCCCAACCCAGCAGGCACTTAGGCAGCATCTTTGCTGCATTTGCAGCTGGTTTTGTTCAGATTCTCCCCGCTCCCCCCAGGAGAACCTGAACACCGCACTGACTTCCTTGCGCCGGGGCTCTGTTTGCCTCGGTGATTTCAAAAGCCCTTCCTAGAGCTCCCCATGAGCTGATCTGGAGGCAGGACGTGACATTTCAAACAGCCTTCCACTGAGCCCTCAGTCTCGCTGTGATATCAAAGACCCCAGGAGCCTTTCAGAAAGCACAAAGATCATTGCAGTGCTCCAGTCAGCAACGCTGCTGACCTCTTTGCCTCCGTTATTCCGTCATTTAGTGACTAAATGACTCAAGTTTTGCGTTCGCTGTGGTTTCGCTCTGTCCAGGTTATCCAGCCCCTGCGTTACTCCAGGTAATCAAGAGCTGACAGACACAAACCAGACCCCTCAGCCTCCCCGGGGGGAGCTCCCTGCTTTATGGCCTGTGCAGATGGCGGCAGTTCCGCACCGGTGCTGTGCACCCATTTCGCCTCGCTGCCATCCATTTCCACGGAGAAGCAATCTTCATTTGTTCAGCAGCTGCACTTGGCTGCAGGAGGAGAGTCATTACGGTTTAGCGAAGCCACCCTCTATTTACAGCCACGGGGGAAGTCACTGCTTCGATTAGAAGCTGGGACTCTCCAAAAAAATGAAGATTTACAGCCAATGCCACCAGCGCGAGAGACCCTTCCAAGAACGATTTTCCACTTCCCGCACCTGCTGGGCCAGGCGTGATGGAGCATATGCCGTCTTGCTCCAACACCAGCTGCCCACAGGGTCTGCCGTGCACTGCGAGGCAGCCTGCCTGCAGCACAGCACCCAGCAGCAGCCGTTTGCTCCCTGCTCCAGCCCGTGAGGACACGGCTGCTGCCTCAGTTTCCCCACCCGCACCGGGAATAATACTCCGTTACACCACGGTGAGGCCCAGGCGCATCCTCATGAAGGGTATTCTGGTGACTAGGGCTTTGTCGGGCTGAAACAGAGGGCTGGTTTTCTTCCCCCCAAGCGCTGCAGTTACTGTGCTGATAGTTCCGAGCTCTGCTGCTTTGGCTTCGCGCCCACCCCCCTCCCCTCATCCGGTCACGTTACCTCCTAGCTTCTCGTGGACGAAAACACCATCGTCAATGCAGTCAACGCGTCCCATGGCATCCGCCTGCTGAAGATCGATAAGCGAGAGAGCGACATCCTCAGCAACATCTACCACTGGCAGACCTTCGTGACAGAGAAGGTAAGAGACCCTCCTGCTCAGGGGGATGGGGCACAGACAAGTCTGGCCCAAGTGGTGGGGACACCGCAAGGAAAGATGTTCCCTAACCTTTTGCTGGAGCCCTCTGTGCCACAGCAGGGGACCCTGACAAGCCTTCGGATTCACTGCTCGGTTTCAATCTGTTCAGGCTGTCCAAAACGAGATTGACAGAAACCGTGAGCGTATCAGAGAGATCGTTCAGTACATTGACAATCTCCAGGAGGAGCTGGATAACCTAGAGATCATGGAGCCGATGGTGTAGGTCTGCTGTGAGCTGGGGGGGTTCCGGGTGTGCTGCAGCCCCCAGCAGCAGCACACCCAGCAGAGATGGCTGCCTCTCTATGCCTGAGCTGCCTGGGACATTTCAGGCCGAAGGCATACTTCCACCTCACCATAGACTGCAAATAAAAGATACTTACTGACTCTGGGAAAAGCATATGAAGCTCTGCCTCTTCCATCACGTTGGCACAGAGCTCAGACCTGGCCACAAGGGGTTATGGATCAGCTGTGAGCTGATTGAACCGAACTATCGTAGCATATCATGCCTGAAAGCTTTAGTACCTGCAAGCACGGTGGTAGGAACCTGTGAGCCACGCGGCAGCAGCCCGGGAGAGGGCTGCTCTCCATCAAACCACCCCCGAGATAACAGCAGGTTTCCAGCTCAGCAACCACAAGGCTGGCGGGGCCTCTGCGTGCCTGGGAGCCTCGTCTTCTCACCACCTCTCGCAAAAGCAGCTTTCTGCAGCGTGAACAGAGCAGCCCCCAGCTAGCAGGAAGGGAAATCAATGGTTCCAGAGGAGCTCACACACCGCCGCTCGCAACAGCCAAGCGAGGAGTCATTAATTCCCCTCCTTGCTCGGTGACAGCAGCTGCTACACTCACTTGTGGGCAGCTTCTGAGGAACGATGCCGGTTGGGGCGGTGCTGCTCCGGGCAAGCAGCAAGGAGAAAGGTGGGAAGGTTAAATGAGAGGGTGGCTGCATACGCACGCTGGGGAGAGGCCGGGTCTCTCCGAAAGCCCTGTGGCAGGTGCTGCCTGTCACACACAGATTCAGCTTGTAGTACCCTGTGCTTTTGAAGATGGCAGAAGCCCAGTTTCCCCCTCCCTCTTCTTGCTCCAGGACCGCACAGTCGGCTCCCTGCTTCTCCTTGGCTGCAAGGACAGGGCACCGAGCATGGAGAGGCTCACACAGAGATGCGTGGGGAGCAGATCTGTTTGGCAGTTAGCGTCTACTCAGCTCTGCTCCCGTTTTTTTCCTGCCTGCAGCCATCCCAGCGCTTGCTTGGAGCCTGGCAGCTCAGGACCTACACCACGGTTTGGTGATTAAAACAAAGAAATACTCAGCAGCGTTGGCTTTCAGTATCTCGCAGGGGCGTGCCTTTAATCAAACAGAGAGACCCTGGTGTTACATACAGGCACACTGAGGGATGAAGAACAGATGCAATGGAGTCTGTTTTCAGATTTCCATAACAAGTGTGTGTCAGGAGCTGGCAGCTATGAAGACATGTGGCATATGCTGGGTATGTCTGTGCCGCGCCCTGCCCAGGAAGCTGTTTCTTTCATGGGAGCTCCTCTGATGAGTTCCAGACACCGGGAATGGACAGATGCAGAGGAAGATCTCGGGGATGCAGAGGAAGCTCACCTTGACCTTTCCTCCTTGTGGGCTCAAAACTGCTGGCGCTGCACTGCGGCAGGCAGTCCAAGCGAGGAGATGCCCACAAAGCCACAGCTCCTCAGCACCAGGCTGATCCCAGGGAAGGCGTGGTGACAGGAGGGCAGTTACCGGTCCACTGGGTCACGCCGTGGTGACAGGAGGGTGGTTACCGTCTGCTGGGTCACGCCAGCGATTCACAGCTGGACGTTTTCCTCCCGCGCCCAGCCCAGGAGCCTCAGTCCTGCAACAGCTTGTGCTTCACGGTCGAGCTCTCTGAGCAGAGGTGAACAAAGAGAGTCCCAGCTGCCGCGCGAGCACGCAGCTCGCACAGGTCATAGTCATGGGCCCACTCCACATTGCCCCACCGCTGAATCTGAAGGAGAGGAGGAACGCGAGTCAGTTCAGAACTGGATTATATGTAGAGCTGCTCAGCAACTCTCAGCCTCCCTTTTCATGTTTGTGAAAACACGAGTAACCCCTCAGGAGCTGTGCCAATCACTGCCTAGAGGGGTGGGGAGATCTCCAGATGAGTATGGAGGACACGCTTCATCTGTACTGGCATCTGAGGCAAAGCCCCTTAAAGGGAGGATGAAAAGATTCCCATCAAGTTCAGCCACTTTTGGGTCAGGGAGAGCTTCACGCCAGGCCAGCTTCCAGCAAGCAAGTTATTATCTTGGTGTCTACCAAGGCCTCCAGGCTGGATAACCCACAGCAAAAGAAGCCAGCCACGACTTTACACTTCAGATTAGACAGGGAGAAAATCAGCCATCTGGGCTCTGCAAAAAGCAAACTGGCAGCCCCGGGAGCACTCTGGGCTGTTGTGCCCATGATGTTGCTCTACAGCAGCACCCTCCAAACTCTCAAACGGGGAGACTGGTGGAGTGGAACCTCTCCTGCAATAGCAGGCACTTCCCCTGCCAGTTATTTGTGGTGGGAGATGCATTTGTCACGCTGAGATTATTGCTATTTGAATTATAGGGCTGTTCTGCAACATCATTTACCTGGTATTCTTCCTCCAGGCGAGAGAGAAGCACGGCTTTCTCTACTGTAATGTGCCTGTCAATCAGACCCATGGACAGAATCAGAGATTTCAGCTGGGTGATTACATATTCTATACCTGGAAGAGAATAACCCAAAACAAACAAGATTCATGGTTGTTTTCTGCAGCGTTGCAGCAGCCTCTTCACTTGCTCTGAAGAGACAGTTGGGGTGTGGTACCTCCTCAGGGACAGTGATACCTCCCACTTGCATCTGGGCAGTTAAGCATCAGATCTGCAGTTAACAGCAGAGACAAAGCGCTGTTCTGGCCGCTGTCACCGCAGTGACAAAGTGCCTTTGAAACTGCCTCCTATTATTCTGCCACAGACCTGCCCTGTGCGAAGGGAAGGGATATCTATCCATGCCCGAGTATTCTGGAGCTCAGCTGAAAGTCCAGGGTGAGAGGGACTCGTATACCGTTGGGTGATAAAAGAGCTGCCCACATCTATAATCACGCGTAGAAAAACACTGTGCAAACGTGCGTGGTGTGCTGTGCCCTGGGAGAACTGTGTCGGCAAAGGACACAGCTGCTGGGCTTGGCTGCTAAAACAGCAGAGCTCTTTCCTGCCACACCACCAGCTACTGGCTCGTGAGACACCCCTCTGCAGGGGAGGAGAGCAAGTGCCTGATGGCTGAGGGACCAGAGCAAATCCCACAGACATGCATAGCCAGGAGGAGGAGGAAAGAAGGGCTCAAAACTATGAGGTGCTGAGCACTCACGGACCAGCTCAAGCTGATAGGAAAAGGAGGTGACTGCGCAGGGACAGGGTCTAAGGAAGGAACGGAAGTCAGGCTTGTCCTGCACTACCAGTCTATGCCAAACCTTGAGTTTCAGGTGTAAAGTCGACTAACTGGCCAGAGGCTCCCCTTCCCCAGGGGAGGCACATGCCTTTCCCTTCCACCCTGCCTGCCCACATTACAAACTATGAATAAGTTATTCATCAAATAATATCTTTACAGGGGTAACAGGAAGGCTTTGCAAGTCCTGTCCCAGGAATCCTGTCCCTGATACCCTTCCTTAGCTGCTCAGCTAGTGTCATCTGTGGGTTTCACTGCTGCTCATTCAAATGTTGCATTTGAGGATTTAAGCAAAGCAAACATTACTTAATTTCTTTACCTTTAAGTGTCGTTCAGCACTATCAGGTAAGATCAAGTGGGCTATAAGGGTGAAAGTGTGAGGACAGTGCACAGAGCCATGGCACTTGGAATAATAAGCCTAATTTCTCTTCCTGGTAACAAAGCTGGAGACTAAACCGCTAGAAAGTTTGAGGTTATTAAAGAAGTTATTTGTGCCAGGGTAGAGCAGAAAACTCGCAGGCCAGCAAAGCCAGACCCTGAACACCAGTGGCACTAAGGGGAGAGTCCCTGTCCCTAACAAATACAGCAAAGGAACTGGCTTGGAGTTTTAAAACATAAAGCCTCAACACTGATTATCTCAGCGTATCAGTGGGAGAGGAAAAACATGACAACCACTTTTCTTCCCCGTGGAGAGGAACCACGTCCTCTGCTGGTGCAGCCTCTCTCACCTTGCAGGGCCCACATGTTGTAGGACGCCAGGTGGCTGATGAAGGTCTCCTTGGTGCTGGCTGGGATATTTGGCCCCAGGATGCTGGTCGAGGAGCCAATTGCCACGTTGTACCTGGAACAATCACCCAGCTCCTTAGACAAGCACAGGGCTTGTGGACCTGGCAGCTCCGACAGTCATAAGCACTAGAGCTCCTGGTCTCAGCAGGGCAGGGCAAAAGCAGACAGACACATCTTTAACCTCTTACCTTTTCTCAGCCCAGGCAACAATAGGATCCCATTCATTCTTCTGCAGCTCTGCCAAGGCGGGTGGCTCCTCCACACGATAGCTGGGACAGAACAAAACCACATTGGATGTGCACGCCCAGGCTGCCAGACTGCTCCCTGCCAGGCTGGGGCACACCTCTGGGAAGGAACCCTTCCCTGAGACCACAGCAAAGGAAGCAAGGGCCTACTATCCACCCAGGCAGTGGCAGCAGCAACTGGGAACAATCCCCCCACTCTTCCCTAAATTCAGAGCTTTTTATTGTTCTAGGAAGTTTGCAGATGTAGGACTGGCCTAAATGAATTCAAACCTTTGGGCCAAAACCAGGAGAGATCAGAGCCCTGCCGTGACTGGGCTATGGTACACATTTTCCCTCACTTCCCCCCAACCACCCTTCCAAAAACCACATGGCAACAAGACAACCTCGCCTCTGTGCCAGCGGGGTCCCCATCTCGTACCAGATGGTGTCAGTCTCCAGGAACTTCACAGCCGCACGGATCAGCTGCGTTTTGTTTCGCTGCGTGGGATTGTCCAGCGCCGTGTTGCAGAGTGTGGTCTGTGGGATAAAGACAGTTTAAACCGTTATTATTCAAAGCTCGGCAAAACCATCTTTAGCCCCCAGCATTTCGATTCCCTGTCTTTAATCCTGATTTCCTTGACCTGACTGCTCCCAGCACACTGCATTCTGCCCTGCCGAGGTCTCAGCATCCCAACCTGCTGTGCTCACCAGATGCATAGTGTAGAACTTGATGGTGTCTTTCTGGGAGTCCCACTCTGTTGCCACTGCAATGGCCAAGGCCTCGCTGGGGACAGTGAAGAGCTTGGCCTGGGGCGTTTTCAGCTTTCGGTGGTCCAGGTTTATTTCAAAGCCTCCTGGGGAATCAGAGTATAAATCCTGGGGAATCAAAGAGGAGCAGGCACTAAGGAACAACAGACAACCCCACAGTGGGAGCAGATTCAGAGCCGGAGCTGATGGGAGCATGAGACCAGGGATACTCAAGTTTCCCACCATCACTTTGACATATTTTTCCCCCAAACAGTCTTGGAAGCTGTTTCCTGCCACACAGCTTTGCTATAGATGAGGAAAGGGCACAGCAGGCTGGTGACAAATACCCCACTCGCAGTCTGTGCTGCGGGTGTGCCGTGCTCTCGCTGTAGCAGCGTGGGCTGATAACCCCCCCTCCCAGGGACCAGCCCCTCCGTGCTGTCCCTGTGGCCGTACTCACCTTCTCCTTGAGAGATGCTCACATTCTGGTAAAACCGCTTCCTCTCTGGGGGCAAAAACAGAGCCATTCAGAGGACAGTTAGAGAAGATTCAGTCCCTTCCCCTGCTCCCCATCCCAGTCCAGAACAGATGAAGCCCTCGGTGCTATCGAGGTGGCCCGGCCACAAAAAAATCCAGCCCATTCATCCACAGCTTCCAAGCACTACACCATTTCAGTGAGCACCACTCAACCGGGGAAGCGCCATGAAACTGATGAAAACCACAGTGTTGCTGTGCACAATCAGCAAGCGAATGGGACCGGCTTCACTTCTGCCAGGCTGGGCTCTCAGCTCCCTTCAAACTGGCCGGCACCGAGTTTCTAGAGCCTGGCAGGGGCGGCTTCCAAAGCAGACCTGTCCCAGCACTCCTCCTGGAGTTTCACTCTGGGCTCAACCTTTCAAGATTCTCCCACTGCAACCACGTTTGACAAATTAATTCCTGAACCACCCTGGCTAATTCTCTCTCTCCCTGCGCATTCTGTCTCAGAGCGACCAGAAACCCAGCAGAGCTGGGTTAGAGGCAGGACAGGCCACAACAACTTCTCTTTCCATGCTCTATGATGACAAACCCACCCGGTGCCAGCCCACACGCTCTCCCTCAGTGCATCTCGCTCATCGTTTCCTTTGACCTGCAGCCGATACATCCACTGGAAGAGCCACAGCTGCCGGGAGGCTCGGAGCACGAAGGGAAGGAAACTCTTCCCTCCACCACAACCCCTCAGGGGGGCAGGTTTATTGCAGGCACACGCGGTAACAGCTGGATGGTGTCAGGGACACACCGCAGCATGACACTGAGTCACCAGCACAGAAACCACCTCCCACAGCTGCCTCCAGCCCACACACCCCGCTCCGGCTTGGGAGTACGCCGGCTCCACCAGCAAGGGGAGCCTGAGGGAACTGCAGGTCTCTGTTTTAAGAGCAGCCTCCTGTGAAACCAGCACCGTATCACGCAATCCCAGCACCCGAGAGCCAGATTACACACGTTGCAAAAGCTTGTACCTCTCACACAAGCCGTTCCCCTGATGCCAGCGACCAGATCGTAAACCCCAAACCCATAAATCTACCTCGTGAGGTGTGAAGCGAGCAGGCCAGCCTGCAGGTCTATTATTCTAAGCTAAAAAAAAGAAGCACATTCCCACTGGGGAAATGGAACAGGATTTGCTCAGGTTCAGTGACCTGCAATCTTCGGGGCCTCAGAAAAAAAACCAAACCACCCTGTTGAGGCAGAGTTCTGAAAAGATTAACACGTGTGTACCCCAGAGGAGCCCTGAGTCACGTCAGTGGGCTCCAACACCCTGCAATGAGTCACCACGACTTTGCAGCCTTATCTCAGACAGAAGGAGACTAATTTTACTGTCCTCAAACCCTCACGTTTCCAGCAAAATCTACGGAGGGGATACATGGCC
>KZ507406.1:51326-88313 GCA_002844005.1 Limosa lapponica baueri
GAGGAGGCGGTGCCTGACAGGGCGGGCGGGAAGAGGGGAGGTGAGGGGCGGCGGGGCCTCGCCCTCCGCCCGGCCCGGTGCGGGGAGCGGGCCTGGGCACACCCCTGCCCCGCGGGGCCCGCCTCTCCGCCGGCGCCTGGCTGTGTCCCCCGGGCGGCATCCCGCTGTCCCCGCCCTGGCCCCGGCGGGGAGCCCCGGGCGGGTGGGACCGGTCCCCCTCAGGCCCGGGCCCGGCTCCTCTGCAAGGCCTTGGGGGCGGGCCCGTCCCCCTCAGCCCCGGGCTCGGAGGCGGCTTGGCGGGGCCCTGGCACCCTGCGGTGGGGTTGCGGCCTGGCGTGGGGGATGCCACCTTCCCCGGGTGTGGGCACAAGCGGTTTGGTTCATCCGGGGCGGTGTCTGCGTTTCTCAGGTTGCCGCTTTAATTAGATTTTTATTAAAAGGAAAGGTAAGGGTGTTACGGTCGGGGGAGGAAATCCCCGAAGTGGTGCACAGACAGCATGAAGGTGAAGCCCGCCGGTTGTTAAACCCCTGGGGATGGGTACGAGGAGCAGCAGGAAAGCGGAGGTGTGACCTTCCCCCCTTCCTCTCCCACGCAGCGAGTGGGCAAAGTCCAGCCAACCCGTCGCTCCGTCCCCAGCAGCGTGTTCTTCGGTGAAACCCTGGGGTGCGCGCAGTCCTGCTGTGGAGACGGTCACAGTCTGCTCCGAGAAGGCTCTCATTTTGGTGACTCACCTGGGTAGAGCTGATTTCCTGGCAGGAGCTCGGCAGAGCGATGCTTCTGTCGCTGTTAGTAAAGATACCTGGCAAGCAAAACGCAGTCCTTGAGCTCAGCGGGTGCTCTGCTGCTGACTTCGGCAAAAATCCGGTCTTTCTCCGTAAAGCATTTAGATGGCACCACAACTGAATTGTCCTTATGCTATGTGCCTGTGTCCTTTAAAATTTTTGACCTAAAATGGCTGATGGAAAAGCTACTTTAACCTGGTTCATGCTATCATTCTGAAATATTTTCACCCAAAGGTATATGGATAATTTAAGGATTTTTTTTTTTCTGATAAAGATAGAAAATCCACATAGCAAACCATGATAATTTTATGTGTTCTCAAGATAAAACAGCTGATGGTACAGCTTGCACCCAAGACTGCAAATTGCCCCAGGTATTCCAAGAGTTCAGTCGATAACTGCCTTAAAATTCAACAGAGGTTAACTGAATCATTTGCAGATATTTCACTGAAGTATAAAAAGTCACGGGTGCCAAGGAAGACAGAATACAGAGATTTCTTTAGGCACTTTCTAACCCTATTTGGTCCTGGAGGTTTTGCTTTAGTAGGAACCTATTAAAAGTATTTGAGCATTCTACATGAAAAACGTAAAGTACTTTAATAAGGCTATCATAAGCTACAGTTTCTCAGGCTACTACTATGGATTTTTAAATTATTTTTTATAAGTTTTTTTTATCACTCCCAGGTTGAGAAATGCACCAGGTGACACCTCTGCTCCCATTTCAGTGGGAATCTCCGCAGGCGCGTTGTGTATTCAGGACAGTATTTAGCATGCAAAGGCTGCAGTTCAGAGTTTTCCTTTGCTTTGTTCTCCTTAATGACATCTTCAGATATTCCTCGCACAGAGATGGGTATGCAAAAGACAGTCAAGGCTAAGGCATGGTGTTTTATTATCTATGTCAAAGTATATCTAACTCTTTCCCCAGGCAGCACACACTCTTATCTTTCCAGATCAAATATACTCTGTCTGCTTCTTGAATCATGTTTACAAATCATGGCAGTTTACCGCAGCTGGATTAGAGCAGCACCCTTACGGTGTTGCCACTTCTGACCTTTTGATTAGCGAGAATTTAGGATATTTGGGATTCTTTCTATTAGGGAACAGAGTAAGAATAAAGCATCAGGAGAACCTCTCGGCTTAATTCCAGGCTGTGCTTTGCTTCTACGTGCTTGCTTTCAGGCAGCTGAGCCGATCAGATGGCTCTGTTCCTCTGAAAGGAAATCTTGCCTCATCTTCTTCCTCCTCTTGCCCTTCCTCACCTCACCCTTCATACTCCCCTCCTGCCACCAGCAATCCCACTCAGTGCCTGTGCTACATGTGTAACCTGTGCCTCAGCCAATTCAATTCTTAAAGCCAGCAGAAAATTATCCAAGTGTTTTCTGGGTTAGTTTTCTGCTGGGGTGGTGAGTTATGTCCGTTCAGAGAGATATAAGGACCAGCACCAGAGTAAACAGTGGGCCTGCGAGGCTGAGAACGGGGAGGAGGGAAGGAGTGGGGAGGAAGGCCTCCCCACTTCTGCATAGATGCAAGTATTACATCTCTCAAAACCACAGCCTCGGTTTTTCTGAGGCAAGTAGGTGCACCTCAGTTTATATCCGGATGACTTTCTCATTCTTTCTCACGTTTCTGCCCCTTCTCTCTCTCACACAAGGCTTCGTTTCCTTCAGTCCTCTGCCCCATGGTTTATCGGATCTCAGGACCCCCCCCAGGAACAGATGACCTATGTTGTTTAGATCTGGGTGTTTGTGTCCTTGGGCAGAGCTTTGCCATTGTTTCAGCTGACGCTAAAAAGGGGGCATCTCATTGATTCCTTGTTTACCCTGAGTGGAAAATGGCTACTGCATCCATCAGGACTGGGAGTCGCTTTCCCTTTCCAATGCCCCTCTTAAAATGCCAGGATGCTCCAAGCCGTACCTCTGCTTGCCCATCTACAATTCAAAATCAGCCTACGTGCCTTCTCTTACACCGGGATCATAAGTTTTTAACGCCTGTACTAGAAAATCTGCGGATTTGAACACATAAAACCGTAGGGGTTTTAAATAACGATATTGTCTTCCAACAAAGGACACTATTTTGAGACGAGGAAAATGTAGTTGTTTTTAAAGTTTCTTTTGTAAAGCTTTTAAACGCAACTGAACGTGGAAAGTTCCATATGGTGTCAAGGTATTTTTTAATTGTTTCTTCTCATTTCTCGTCAACTGCCGGATGTTCTGATATGGTGTGTCTTACTTTTCCCTCAACCGCTCTTCCCACTTTTAGGTCTATATATATAATCTATCTGTCTCTGTCTAACTATGTATATCATTCTCATTTTTTTGGGGCAGGGAGGAGACAAGTGAAAGTTGTTTCTGTGACAGACATTTCTTCAGCTTGCTTTCTTAGCTAGAAGTTGAAATCCATTTACACTGTCTCAAGGCTTTTCACACCTTGGCTGGCTCTTCCTCTCTGCTCTGTTCTACCTTCAAACCCCCCCTTCTCTGCGCAGCCCCCTCACCTCCACCTGAGAAAAGTCTCATCTACCAGATTCTTACCCAAATGGCCTGCAAAAAAATTGCTGTCACGCTGTCCCTTCTGCGTGATCCCTGAATTAATTTGCAAGGACTTGTGCAAAGAGTAGACTTAATCTTAGATACAGGTAAGGCTGGTAATTTTCCTTGTGTAATTCCAGTGACAAAACTCTGTACTGGGAATGCCACTTTATCAGCAAAAGGAATTTTTTTGTGCCATTGCTTGATCTGGGAAATTTTTTCCAGATTGTTTGTTTTGGTTAGGTGGGGGAATATGGCCGTGGCAGCACTTTTTTAGCTTTGTCCTGAGTTAAATCTGCTACCATCTCCAAATTTACCTTTCCTGTAACAGCTCAAAACAAAAAGACCAACGTAAATTCCTGATGGCTAAAGCAGAAGGGAAAGATGGCACTTAATATTGTAAGCTGGATGGGATAGGAAAGAAAACCTATCAAAAGGCATATAACTATGTTTATCAGCCTGTATATTCTTCTGTAAGTATGTTTATCAGCCTGTATATTCTTCCTTATATTATTCCCAGGGCCCACTGAAGTTGGCAAACCAAATGGTACATAAATCTTTGCCATTCTTCAGCTTGCAGATGGTTGGGATTGCAGCCTGTTGGTATTCTCACGTATTTTGGGACCCAACCATTACAGCAGGATCCCCAATTTTTTATTAGTCTCCAGGCAGCATTGTAATCTAAATCTTAAAAATAACGTAATTTTCACAATCTGTCTAAAATGTAGCTGCTACAACAAAGCATAAAATAAGCTTGACAAATCTATTTTGACTTGGCTCGTGCCTCCCGGCACCTCAGTCATCCCTGCTGTGAATAAAGCCCATTAGAGTGCGTAAGTGGTACCACAGCAATGAATTATGCCATAATCCAGCAATGCTGTTTTGCATGGCCGGCTTCTGCACCCACGTGGAACCCCGGGGTCCACAAAGACACAGCAGCCTGCCTGACTGGGTCTGTAGCTTGTCTGGTGGGAAATTACCATATGCAATGTGCAGAAAAGTACCTGCGTGTACAGTACCCAGTTGCACGCTTTTAATTTCAAATAATCGTTTGCAAGATGAGCCGGATCCTCCCTCATGTGAAAGCAGTGGAAGGACTCCCATGCTCTTGTCTTAAAGCTGATCCTGTGCTCAGGTTCAACACAAACATTTTTACTTCAGTTCTAACTGGGTGTCATCTATTAAGTGCCAGACTCCAGGAAGGCAACCTTTATACTAATTTATCAACATTTTATTTGCTCATTAAGCATCAATGATTTGGCCAGTACTGAAGAAGACTCAAATTAAAGACTATTGCTGCCCAAGGGATTTTATAATCTAAATCAGATACAGAAAGAAAAAATTTCTCAGGGAAGCTAGGGACACAGAATAACTTTGAAAGCTCACTCTCTTTTCCCTTAAGCTCTTTTCCTTGTCTCATTTCCGTTCACAGAAATAAAAAATACGTGCAGGCCCTTGTCCTCTAGTATCCTAGCAGCTGCTACCTTCTCCTTACCGGCCCAACAAATGCTGTTTCCCCCCTTTTAATACATTAAATACACGCTGCAAATATCTTTTGTCTTTTAGGCTTTATTGAGCTGATATTATCACTCCTTTGTGCTTTGTCCATTGGCACCCAACACTGCCAGAGCTCTCCGGTGCGAGTGGTTTATTTACCCCAGCACACCCGCTTTAGGAGGTTAAAGACAAATTCAACTTGCTCCATCACAATATATCCTGGCATAGAGTGTCATAGTCTCAAATTTCTGTTTGGGCCTCAGGAGTTTTTTGTACCTGTCCTTTTGTCTCCTTTTCTGCTGCATCAAACACAAACTTCCCCACTTGGCCTTCTAGGTCTTCCCTCGCTGGTGTGCAGCCCCGTCCATATTCGTTGTTAGATCTCACGGCAGGTCCTACAGATCATTACTGGTGCAAACTTTCTTTTCTTAGGCCCTGGGTCACCCACATGTGGAAGGAGCTTCCCTGTCCATCAAAACCCATATGTATGTTCACAGCCCAACAGAAGAATCACATCTGTGGCAGCTGGGTCACCACAGGTTTGTAAAGCTGGCCTTATCTCACGCTTCCCAGCCAGACCATGAAGTTCTCGTGCATTTGCACTTAATGCTATAGTTTCTCTCTTCCTTAGGACACGCAGTGTCTATACAGAGGAGAAGATGGAGCCACGCCAGAAGCACTGAGGCTGCTGGATGGACCCACACTCTGTAAGGCCCGACTACTAGTGTTCCTCTGCAGTCCCAGGACTCAGGATACAGCCTCCTGTGCACCAATGTGCAGATAAGATGAGAGCTCTGCCGAAGTGAAGTGACAGGCTGCTCCCCTCGCTAGTTTACCATTTACCACTAGTCTTACCATTGCTCTGCATCCTTGTTTTCACCCCTTTTCCCCCCATTTGCTGCATATTGCTACATTCCCATGGCTCTTCTGGACCTGCGATTGTCTTTTCATCAACTCTGTGTCTGCAACTAGCTGAGGGCTTAGTCACTCTTGTGACACATACCATTCAGAGAGCGTCCTCTGTGTGTTTGGGGGTTTGAAGTAAGCAGGGAGTTAGAATGTCAGGGATGTGGGATTGGAACAAAATTCTCATATACCGAATTTGTGAAAATTTCTACTAGTGAAGTTCTTGGTTTGTTTTTTGTTTGTTTTTTTTTTTTTTTTTTTTTTTTTACCTAAAGCTTTTGTTGGTTTTGTTGATTTTCAGTTCTCTTCTATGCTTACAAGCATTTGGCAAAAAAGTAAGGAACTGACCTTTCCAGCTTGATGCTGTAAGATTAATTCTACCCAGCAACTGTTGGTTTTTAGGATAAACTTCTGCAAAGCCGCATGAGTTACACAATAGAAAGCATGAAAGGCTCTATCCTGTTTAAACAGGTTTCAATGTGGTTGGCTTGCAACCCAAGCACACTTGACATCTTGAGTTGAAGGGTTAATTTCCCTGCTAGCTGCTCTGCCACACCTAAGACAAGCCTTCTTCCCAAACAGCAGGAGTCAGAGGCTGCACCCAGACTTGCCTGTTTAAAGCATCACCTGGTATCTTCAGGAGAAGTTTCATGTTACACCAAATTTTGGACAACTGTGTGTATCTGCTTACAGTGGCACCTCCATTCCTTCCTATGAGTCAGGCCTTGCTGTGGTCATAGATAAACTGGATCCAAGAGTAAAATGCTTCTTTTTTTTTCATTACTGTACTTGCTTGATGGATGAGCTTTCACTGGATCAGCTCTGAGCTGCTCACAGTTCAGGGAAGCAGCCAAAACTCGCTGGTGGGGGAGGAAGGGGAATAAGCAGTGCAAGGACTCCTTCTAGGCAGCAGCCCACAGTCACTTTGCTTTAGATGCAATACAAAACCTCACTCTTCAAGTTGGAACAACTGACGTTGTCATAGAATCGTAGGATTGCCTAGGCTGGAAGGAACCTTTCAAACCATCTAGTCCAACCGTTAACCTAACACTGACAAAAACCATCACTAAACCGTATCTCTAAGCACTACACCTACCCGTCTTTTAAATACCTCCAGGGATGGTGCCTCAACCACTTCCCTGGGCAGCCCATTCCAATGCTTAATAACCCTTTCAGTGTAAAACTTTTTCCTAATATCCAATCTAAACCTCCTCTGGTGCAACTTGTGGCCGTTTCCTCTTGTCCTGTCACCTGTGACTTGGGAGAAGAGACCGACTCTCACCTCTCTACAACCTCTTTTCAGGTAGTTGTCAGCCTGGTAATGAAGATGTTGGGGGAAGGAGGTGTACAATATCCCAGATGCAGAGATCTCTGTATTCATCCCTTCTTTTCCTGACAGGCAGGGCATCCTGGAAAGACAGAAGGCGCAGCCACATAAATTAAGAGGGCCTGCAGGAGAATACTGGGAAAAGAGGATGCCATCCACCAGTTGTCCCATGGCAGTAGTCAGAGGTATTCCTACTTTCGCATTTGAGATAAGATATATTTTTAACGTTCTTGGACATTTAGTTACCTTTATACTCAATTCACAGACTTGCAAAATAGCCCACCCCATTTTATATATTTTTAAAAAAATCTGTAAGTTCAATAAGATCACACGGCTTAGTAAGGACAAGGAAAGATTTCCCCACGAATGCTCGGCATGAGGGAACTTTCCTTTGTGATATGGTAATTCTAGTAAAGCAGAGTGATAAACATGCATTCCCAGCCTATGACTTGTTTGCATCATACAGCCCAGACTTTCCAGTAATGTTTACAATTTCAAGAAAGGAAAAGAAAGCAGGAGAGGAGAGGAGAAGTGGGCTGCAGCATAGTGCTTGTTAAGTATTGTCCCTGGGCCAAAGAGATTTAGGTATGTGGCAATAATTGAAGCCTGTTTTAAAAATTCCTTCAGGAAAATTTACTAAAAGACCACATTCTCAAATCTTTTGTGGAAAAGATGTCATTTTTTGTGGAAAAAATGTGTTTGTGGAAAGATGTTTACTCCTTAGAAAGCCTCATCTTTTGCCTGATTATGAAGACAAAAAAAATCAATAACATGCAATCCCTCCCCAGCATTTTTCCATTCAGAATTATTTCATAGAATCACAGAATATGTTGGGTTGAAAGGGACCTTTAAAGGTCACACAGTCCAACCCCCCTGCAGTGAGCAGGGACATCTTTAACTGGATCAGGTTGTTCAGAGCCTCATCAAGCCTGACCCTGAATGTCTCCAGGGATGGGGCCTCCACCACTTCTCTGGGCAACCTGTTCCTGTGTCTCACCACCCTCATTGTAAAGAACTTCTTCCTAAAGCTATTTAAAGCTATAGAACTAACAAATCAAGTTTTCTTTATATTTTTTGAGGTTGGTTAGTGGGGTAGTGGTTACGATTACAAGAACGAAACACTGAAGAAGCTGAAAGAAATGTAAGAATTATTTCTTATTTCTCAGGAAACATCTGTGGTCTGTTGTTATGAATGTCTCTGTATCCAACATAATACAGCATTGACTACACCAGCACAGGGTAAAAGAAGCTGTGGCAAGGTGAGTACATACGTGTTCAGGATGGCTTAGACTCTGCACTAGGGAGATAAATTATGCAGGAAAAATAAAGGTGATGCTAATTTGTAAGGAAATGCCAAGACTCGGAGAGAAAACCATAGTTTCAATGTAAGAAAAATTCTCAACTATCTCCTGTGGGGAGGGTTAGACAAAAAAAAATATCTATCTTCTTGCCTATGACTTTGTTCTGTAATTACTGAAGTCAAGAGCAATATCCCCATTGACTGAAGATGTGCAATTAGAAGTCTTGACTGCCTTAGAGATAAATCATCCATCTTCACTCTGCTAAAGAAGGAGTTTACAATCCCCTTTCCAGATTAATAAAATTTATGTTCCAAGAAACACCTGACCATTTCTGGAAGCAACAGAGAAGAATACAAAGGTTTTTTGCACAATTTGCATCACTCAAATAATCTGACAAGAAGCCATCACCAGTCAAAGGCACGGGTCAATGTTTTTACATACGTACCTTGCCAGCAAACCAGTTAGTTTTCCTTCAGTCTTCAATAATTCATAGCACAAGAATTAGGTTCCTAAATAATATGCCTTTCTGAGTGGAAAACATTTTAAAAGTAGGTTAAAAATAGAAAACTTTATGAACAATACATTCCTTGTATAGATTGTAAATGGAAACAGTATTTAACTGGTCACCGGAGATCAAATCTGAGGCTACTTGTATATTGACGAATATCTCTGCCAGCACAGAGCTTGCCACACAAGCAAGATCCTAATATGAAAACCATGGATCATTTCTGTTGCCTTTCCTCCACTAAGACTGCCATTTGCTTTCAATAAAGAATCGTCTGAGTAAAGACAATAGGAGCAGGTCCTGAATTTGAAAAACAAGAACACAAATAAATATGAACCAGGGATGACAGAGAAGGAGCCAAAAATAAATAAACCAGAGGAAAAAGAGCAAGAGAAACAGTCAGTTTAATGAGACTGGGAGCATGGAAATCAACACAATTTTTATGCTAGTTTTAAACCCAAATTAAGAAGAAAGTTATAGGTATTTTATTAAAAAAAATGGCTAGGCATGTTTTGGCATATCATGCTTTTCTCAGTTTGCATGGGGGCTATTGCCTTGTTTTGGTTTAGGAGAGATTTAAAGAGATGTTCTTCAGTGTGAAAACATCTTTGAATAAATCACATTATCATATTTGCTAGACTGTGTTTTCTCCTCTGTTTTGTACAAGTTATGGGCGGAGTTTGTAAGCCCTACACTCAGCCTCACCATACCTCTCGACTTCTCTAAAGCAGTAACTTCTGAACACAGTTTCCATTTATTTCTCGAGTTTCAGGGCATATTCTTGGCACCAGTGGGCAGAACTGTCTTGATTTTGGTAAACATTTAATAATGAAGAAGGAAGAAAACACAAAGAGGGTACAGAGCCCTTTCCCTATGTTTATCAGAACTATCTCTGGCACTTTTCTAAATGTATAGTGAACCAAAAATCCACTAAGGACACACATTAACACCTTCCAAGACAACAGTGCCCATCCACCCTCTCTGTTTGTCCTTTCAATACAGCTGGGACACAGCCACACTCTGAATAATTCCTCTGCCAGACAGAAAAAACCCCAAAAAACCCATAACAACAGTGGGGGGCTGGGTATGATCCCAGCCCTAGAGGTAAGGAGGGAAGGAGGTGGACGCAGAGCCTGAATTGAAAAGGAAAAAAACAAAGAGCATAAGGTCCTTAGCATAAAGACATTAGGGTCAAGTGAGCCATGAGGAATGAAAAACGAGAGGAAGACAAAATCCCTGCAGTGAGTAGGAAGATAGATGACAACGGAATATGGTATGGACAGAGAGCCTTTGGTGTGGGAAGAGAACTTGAGGTTCCAGCAGAAAAACTGTGATACACTGGTGCGTGTGCCTCTGTGAAGGATGGGAGGTGGGAGTCATTATGGTACTTCTTAAGTAGGGAGCAGACGAAGAGGGACATTGAGCCACCAGCAAGGTAGTAATGTCTTAGGTATGAAACACGGGCCTGAGGGAACCCTGAAACTGAAATGGGAGGTGTCACATAGGAAGGGTTTTTGTGTACAGCATGGAAGATGGCTTTTAAAAGAACAATTCTTACAGATTCATAGAGTGAGGCAAGACAAATGGGGATTCCAGTTGAGCGGTCTCCAGGAACCGGCTCCGCTGAGGCCCCATTGCTTTATCGTAAATTCCCCCACATTGCCTTGAGGTGCCTGGGGACAGGAACCTGCTGTCCTCAAAGGGCTCTTCAGTCACTGGGGTGGGAACACCTTTCAGGCAGACCCTCCTGGAGGATGGTTAACCTTAGCCACTTCCACAGCCACCACAAACATGAACTTGCCTCTTGGCTGTCCATCTCCTCTGGGGAGCTCCTCTGGGGAGCTTTGGAGAAGGGTGAGCTTCTGGGGCAGCACATCCCCATGGCCTGAACAGCAGTTTTTTATGAGTGATGGCAATTTGTGTTCAGCCTGTCCAGCACTTTGGGAGTGCATTCATGCAACAACAGAGTGAACAGATGCTGAGAAGACAGTTTACAGGGAGCAATTTCTCAGTACTCCACCAAACCAATAATGCTGCAACATATGGCCTGTTTGTCCATACCCCAGTATGCCCTATTTTTCTCCCTGTGACAACATAGAGGCATGAGTATCTTTTCAAGTTTGTTTTGTGCTCTTGTCACACAACGGCTTGTGTATTTTTCTAATCTAATTTAATCTAACACATTCACTTTAGGTATATACTTGCACTGTTGCTAAAACACCTCCTGAACTGCACAGCTTCAGCTTTCTGCCCACCACCACAGAGCAACCACCGAACACTCAGCGACACGGGGTCTTTTTTTAACACTGTGGTTATAACCGCTGACTTCATCTGACAGGTTCACATCTGCCTCGGGAAGCACCAGCGCAGGAGCCAGACTATGCTCTCACCTCCCTGCTCTAGTGGGAGATGTCCCTGCCCATGGCAGGGGGGTTGGAACTCGATGATCTTTAAGGTCCCTTCCAACTCTAACCATTCTATGATTCTATGATATGATGGTTTGTGCTTGGGGGGAGATACAGGAAAGGCAGGTGTGGCTGGGAACTTTTACTACTTTTACATGCTACAGGCAGAGGCTGCCCGTTTTGGGGAGATGCAGTAGAAATCTTTAGGGGTGGTAGGTTTGAGAGGCCTGTTACGGTGAGGCTGTAGCACTTTCATAGGCCTAGGGCACAAAAGTCCTGTGTAGCAGCCCTTGAGAAGAAGACACAATATAGCCCCCAAAATTAATGAGAAGTCAAGGAAATAGTTTTTGTTGCCCGTCCCTGCAGATTTTGCTGCTCCGAGTATAATTTCATACTCATTTAGGCAGGGGGAGTAGGATTACACAAAATATGGTTAAGCATTAGAAATGGAGAAGAGCAATTAGGATCAATAGGATGGCATGCATTTTTAGAAACCTGAAGCGATGGACACAGGACACCACAGTGCTACGTGCTGTACAGGGACACAAGACAGAAGGTCCCAGCCTCTCAGAACTGAGCCGTTGAGCTTAAAACTGGAGACAGCAGACCAGAGCAGGAAACCAGACAGGACAACTCGGGCAACATGACAGACCTCCATGACAGTTCACACACTGTTGTCAGCTCTTCTCAAAAAGGAGAGTTTTGAGGAATGTAATGAAGTCCTTGAGGGACAGTGTAAGATGACAAGTTTACTGATGTTTCTGAAGAAAGTCTTCCCAGGAGAAAGACACAGGGGGCAGAAAGCATGGAGATCTGTGTCTAACTGAGCTGCGGCATTAGCAGATTCAGTGCATGTGTTCATTATGGCTGTGTAGCCTCTTTGAAGGACACTTGAACTAGCTTTTTCTTGGCTTAATCAGTTCAATTGTGTCTTGAGTTGAGTGACACATGACTAATATTTCTTCTAATGCTAGGGAAAACTGTACTTTAAGAAGACCCTAGTGTCTGAATTAATGAAAATATTTACTTTATAGCCAGCCAGGCTCTGTGGGATTCAAGGTCTCAGTGTTTTTGAGCCTTGCCAGGGGCAGGGATGAGGAGGAGCGAGGCCCAGGCATTTGACCCAAGCTGGCCAACAGGATTCTTTTATAACCATCAACGTCACATACAATATTAAATTAGAAAAGCTTGCTGTGTAGTTCTCTCTCCCTTGATGGCGACGGTCCAGACAACTCCTTGCCCCGGTGCCGGAGCCCTGAGGCCTTCCCTTCCTCCTGAAGCCATTGCGCTCGTAGTGTCCGCCATTTGCTGTCCCCTGCTGGGAGAGCACAGCTTCCTACTGATACAATTGGCTGAGTATAATTCTTGTACATCTTATATCAGTATCGGGATTAATACTGGTTCTTTAGTATTATTGTTAATTATTTAGTCTTATTCTATTAAATCTATTTATATTTCAACCCTCGTGGTTCTTTGTGTTCCCCGATTCCCCTTTCTGGGTGGGCAGGGGTGATAGAATAATTGCCTGAACGACAATAAATTGTTACGTTTTTTCTCAAACCATAACAAACTGATAAAAAAAGTGTTTGGATGGAGGGAAGAGGGAGGAAAGAGAAAGAAGAAAGGCCACGTCTGCTGTGTAATGAGAGCCATACCATGGGCTGGCTGGAGATGTGGCAGCCTATTGCAAGTACACGCTACTCCCCTCTTTGAAGCAATCCCATTTTTTTCCTCTCTGGCTGAGATCAAGGCTGGATGGGGAGAGGGAAATGGACCTTTGCAGAAATGCATTGTTTTGCCTGTCTTGTGACCAGGCACGTTTGTAGCTCTGAATCTGAGTAGTGTCAGTCAACAAAGTAGGCTGTGTCAGTAAATTCCCTGCTGGAACTGCTTTTATTCAATCCATTTCAAGTTCTTGCATGTGGCACCCATTGACTCGATGCCGAGTGGCTCTGTGGTAAATGAAGCATTTTGCATTTCCAGCTTGGGACATGGCAGAAAATAAACAGGTTTTCTACTTAGGAAAAAAAAAAGCAAACAAAAAACCTTGTGGACAAAGGAAGAGAAGAAAAAAAGGACATTCTGAGCAGTCCTTTCACAGTATCTCCAGGCAAAGAAAGGACACATTTTTGTCCCTTAGCATTCTTCCCTCAGAGTTGGAAGCCAGCCTTGACCCATGGGAGCCCCTCTTAGTCTCCAGCTGTTGATTAAGCTTGGATGGACTCTTCCCTCACAGTTTTCTTGGGATGCCGTGACTGGCAACCACATGTTTATTGCCCGCTTACTGTGAAAAGGGCAAAGACTGCTTATGGTGTGGAGATGCTTGTGAGACAGAGGTGATGTATGAAGTACAAAAGAAATAACAAAATACGTCTACATAGCACATACAGAATATGCAAACTTTTTGACTGTCCCAGATGGGTCACCTTGAAACAATTTCCTGATGTAAATTAGATTCCCTTGAAACATCCCAGAAAGAATGCCAGTCTGCTGCAGCAGAAACTAAAATACTTCTCATAGATGAAGAGTAATAACAGAAATACAAACTGAAAAAAACCTGTGATCTACAGGTGAGGATCAGGGACAGGAAAAATGTGGTTGTAGAGAGAGGCTATAGATGAACTGATCATAGGAAGGAAATTTGTTGGTTTCTCAGTTTTACTATCACAAGTTGCTTTCTAAAAAGGAGAGTTTAAATTGCACAGGGTATTATTTTGCAACTGTAATATGTATATGGAGTATCATAGTATCCAGAGAGGTTCTGTAGCAGCAAACAAACAGAAACAAGGGAAAGAATGATCCTGGAATAAGATCAAAACCCTGAATCAAAAAAATGTGCCCTAGTCCCACATTTGCCAGGAAGTTCCTTTATCTGGCCCCTACTGCTAATGGGAGTTTTTCACCCTACATATCTGCTGGGCACAAACTTGAACATAAGAAGTTCCACCTAAACATGAGGAGGAACTTCTTTACTTTGAGGGTGGCAGAGCACTGGAACAGGCTGCCCAGAGGGGTGGTGGAGTCTCTGTCTCTGGAGACATTCAAAACCCGCCTGGACAGGTTCCTGTGCGACCTGCTCTAGGTGGACCTGCTTTGGCAGGGGTGTTGGACTAGATGATCTCCAGAGGTCCCTTCCAATCCCATGTGATTCTGTGATTCTGTGATTATGGGTTTCAGGTTGTGTCCCTCCTCTGTCCTTCCCCTTCCCTGTCCTCACCCCTCTTGTAATCCTGTGCCTGTCCACATGGAAACCAGTTGGATCACACTGTAGATCCTTTTTTTCTCATATACTTGAATTTCTTTCCAGTGGAAACCAGGATGCATGAGGGGGAGAAAAAGCTGTGCATCAGAACCTTATTCCTGTATGCAGTTACAATATGGCCAGGGTACATCTTGGGAACTGAAAAGTCTCTGGTCCCACAATTTTTGAGACACCCAGAGGGTACAAGTTGCGTGATAAGTTTTCAAAAATTAGGGATTAAACTGTGTTTCTTACTTCCCTCCTCTGGAGACCAAGAATAATACTTTAGAGCAAAGCAAGGAATGCTGACAACGTCAGATCTTTTCATGATCAGACGAGTGCACTGAGAGAATAATTATTTGTCTGTGAGCACTTGATTTGCTGGTGGCTTCAAAATGAACAATGAAAGGTTGTGTTAATATAGATATTCTCATCTAAATGTGAAATGGCTGCTGTTAGAATTAGAAGGGCGAAAGAAGCCTATGGAAAATTGACAGGTAAATACCTGGCTGAGATTTCTGTTAATTAAAGTGTGTAATTTATTAAAACAACAAAACACAGCGAACTGATTCAAGACCATCTGTCCATGGTAATCATAAGTATATATTCATAGTATTGCATCATTTGAGTAATAACCATAGTTGAACAAACATTTTGAAAAAAAGATAAACCCTTTAAACATGAGTTCTTTGTGTAAGCAAAATGAGGACCCTAGTCCTCAGCCAGGACTGGGCCTCTAGATGCTTTTGACAATATAAAAAAATAGCAATAAGGAAAGGGATGAAAAGTAATTGAGGACTAAACAGCAGGTTTCAACATGTTTAAAACTGTTGACTAATGACAATTAATCTGTGACTAATGAAAAGCATATATTGACTCCTCAGTTACTCAAGTTTTGCCCTGTTTAAACAGTATTTTATTATTTTGACTCTTCCTCCACAGACTTTTATCAGGAGCAGAATAAACAATGATCAAAAATATGCACTGAAGTGTTTTCCTTCGGGGAAAAAAAAAAAAAGGAAGAAAAAAGCATCTTTCTCCTGTGACAGTGTATGAATTTTAATGTAAAATGCATTCTGAGCTAATCCTCTCCTACACAGGCTTGTTCCTGCATTGAGAGATGACAGCCTTTTAAATCTGCCGAAGATGAGTTCAGGCCTTTCTTTCCGGCTCTGCGTTGCTTCTGCAGTACTTGCTGACACCACTGCTACTCAGGGGAGCATACGGAGCCTACCTGAGTTGAAGGGTGAACTGTGGAAACGGGAAATGCTGACAGCTGGGCCCCAAAGGTGAAGGAGGAACTGATGTTAAAACCTTCTTTAAAAGAGCAAAATGGATAAGCAAGAGTAGCAAGTAACTAGACAGACTTTAAAGGAGATTCTTTTAATACACACACATTCACATTAGCTGTATCCGTGTTAGCAATTGCAAGATAACAATGCCTATGCTAGTAAACTAAATGTGCTATGATCCCACTGAGGCCTACTGTGAGCACCCATTTTGTTAAACTTATCTCCCAAAACAGGGCGGCTGCTTCCAAACAGCTTATTGCGAGTGGTCCCTGACTGATTACCACACAGCACCTAGGAACTGTGTGGGGAAGGGCTGCACGCCCTAGGTCAAGTGTCAGAAGATCCTTCTGACAGGATCCCTTCTTCCAGTTTAATAGGGTGGATACTCAAATTCCAGTTCCAGGGGACATTCGCTGTTTACATCCTCAGTATAGGGAGGACAGTGCATTTGTCTCCCAACACAAATAAATGTGCTGAAGTCAACTCAGAATAATGAAGATACAGCGCTAGTACATCGTACTATATTATGTAAAACTACAGTATGATTAGTAATTACTACATCAGTCTCTGCATACTCATATGGATTTGTTCTGTGAAGGCACAGACCTCCAAACACTTGAGAAGGTCTGGTGGCTATTTATACATGTAGTTACTTGCATACTTAAGGGCATCATAAGTATGCCACCACATACTGTGGCAGAGACAAAGAGAGACAGTAAAAGCCACCAGGAATGCAAATTAAAACATTTAGTTTATTTCCTCTGGCAACTAAAATTGATATTATATTTCTGTTAGTACTTCACCATGTCCTGATTCAGAAAATTGGTAGTATGAATTGCTTGGTTTTGGGAAGGCAAGGCCCTCATCACAAGATCAGATTGTGTGGATTGTTGAAAATAGCTGGAAGCTCACCAGAATTTTAAAGTTAACACCATTTCATTGTGGTTTTCTCCAATAAAGCCTTTTAATTCATTTATGTATACGTTTTATAGTTTCAGCAATGGGCGTATCAAACATGCAGTGACCTGCTAAGACCTAAACAATGTGGGGTTAAGGAAAAGATGTACAAGACTATGGCAAGTGAAATGTTCCTTGTTCAAATTCAAAGGATAAGTTTCACGAACATTCTCTTAAAATTAAGCCCTCTATCCATAGTTATCAACCCTTGCTTCCCAGTCACACAGGATCTGGTTCTATATTACAGGCCTGCAACAAAGGAAGCAAAGCAAGAGAGGGAGACAAAATTAGTATTTGTTTTTTACTCTCCTGAGTAATCAAGTATTTCCATATGCCACACAGCAAATGAAACCTGGTTTCCAACTCATTTTCATCTGATGGTGGGATCCTCTGGTGGTGCCACCCCTGATTAAAACTTTTCATGAGGTTGGGACACATAATATTGCTCTCCTGTGTAGATTCTTTTATGCCTCACACGGCTTGGGTTGCTGGTATACATTTTCTTCCACATAAGGCTGTAGGCTTTCCCTCTGCTATATTCAATCGTCTGTTTTCATGAAATATGTAGGGACTCAGTATATTTCAAACCACTAGCTTTAAGTGAAACTGGGCTGAAAATGGCCATGAGTTATTTGCAAAGGGAGGACAGACAGACGCACAAGAACACACATACGCTCAGAGCATGACTGCATCATTGTCATTTCCATAGAAGTTAAAAATAAATAAACACAAAAGTCTGACTTCACTGCACCATGTCTTCCTTAATTGTAAAAGTTCATCTGGGCTAGAAACCGAGTTAACCACATTTTAATGCTAAGCACATCTGAAGACTCATGCTGCAAGCCTAAGGCGAGCATATTCTCACAAAGTAGGCTCCACACCAGGCGCTGAATGCAGCCACAACAAATCATCTTCCTTTGCACAACCAGATCCTGAAATGGGGTGCAAAGACCATGCACACTGTGGAAAGTGTGGAAAAGCGAAAAATACAACCACCATCCTGAATGAAAATATGGAAGCTCTGCTGCACCACTGGTGACTCAGACCTGCTTTTTTCACCCCTGCCAAGAAACTGAGGACACCTCCTCTTCAGAGAGCCCTGGCCATGTTACTGAAACACACTTCCTAAATTTTGACAGAAAGTGCACATATCCTCTTTCCAGATCTTGGCAGCATGAAAACACAGAAATTCAATGATTCTGTGAGGAATAATCTGGAGTCTGGGGTTCCTATGGCTCTGTTAGAAACTCCACAATGGATCTGCAACAGATGCTGTTGGTAGGAACTCAACGAATGTACCCCACAGAGGAATTTTCACTGAAGCAAATCGACTTCAGTGTGAAGGATGTTAGAAAGCTCATGTTTTTCATGTGTGGGAGGGGAAGAAATGTTCCCATGTCTCCACCACAGCTCCTACCAAATCGCAATGGGTCTCAACTACTCTGAGTGGATCCTATTGTCTGGGTGTCTGAGGCTCAGGGACACAGTTACTAGTTTTTCTCTCCAAGGAATGTGGATGACTTTGTAGATTATAATCACTCAAACTGGATCCTGCTGCTTCTTAGGGGTGAAAGAGCTCTCCTTTCTGCTTGGCTATTGGTCATTTTTGTTTGGGGAACAGGGAAGGGCCAGAGCTGTGACCTATGAAACAGATCTGTGAATCTCTGGGCTTGTCAGTGCCAGCAGGGAAAGGCTGGGCCCATTATGACAGCTGCCCGTAAAAACTGAGACCTGATAGAGAACAAAATGTCAACAAAATGTCCCTAACAAAGGAATCACTAGGCTGCTGCTCAAAGAGAGGAAGTCAAGTAGGTATTTTGTCATTTAAGTGACATTCTTCCCTACTGAACGCAGGCTTCATCACAGCATTTCCTACTATTGTTGCCTAGCATCTGGATTACTGCAGCTCCCCTCCAGGGGGCTGGCCATACAGATCCTCAAAAAGCTTCAAGCACGTAATTAGATTGCTCCCTTGGTAAGCAGAATTTCCCAGAGGGGAAGCACATTGCACCACTGTTCCACAACTTGCCCAAGCTGCCAGCAAGAGCCAAGAACAAAGCTGGTGCTTGAATCTACAAGGATCTGCAAATTCATTTGGCCCATAATGTGCAGCAGTAAAAGTCTGGCAGGGCTCTGACACAGGAGTTGCATGCATTTCATAATGTGCTTTGGATAGCAAAGTCCAAGAAGAGCTGGGCAATTTGGCAGGAAACTGAGCCAACCTAGCAGCTGGGTGTTGCCAACGGGCTGTGATCCTGCACCCTCCTGCTCCCAGCTGGGCCTCCTGCCCTTTCCCTGGAATCGCCCGGTGAGGTGCTCATCCAGCCAAGCCAGGTGACCAAGAAAGCTGATTCAGCTCCTAAGCCCAGTAGACCACTCACTTTTTGTGCTGGCTTTGTTTTCTGATCCCATTAGCAAGACAAACTGATCCACTCTTAAACGAAGTGCGAGATGAATGCTGAAGTCGGTGCAAGGCAAGCATTAATGGCATGTGCCTGGAGGGGAGGAAATGCAGGAGAAAAAAGATGAGCAGCCCCCTTTCAGTAGCAGCAAGCTGTTACACTGCATTCAGCATCACATGAAAGCCCACCCTTGGGCCTTGCTCACTGCCAAGTCTTTTTTTTCTTTTTAATGGCAAAACTCTACAGTGTTAAAATTATCTAATTTAAGATATCAAATATCTAAACTATTTTGGGACTCAGTGTGCAGTTCAGGCAGATTTATTTTACAGGACGTACGGATGGTGGCAACTCATTGGGCAGATAACAGCCCAAACCATACCTTGGAGTACAATTCCAACACAGCATAAGCTGTTCTAAATTTGGGCGACTGCTGCCTGGTTCCCCTCCCTCCTCACTCACACATTTCTTCCTTTCCCGCACGTTTTGGCCTCGTCTCTTGCATGGCGTCGGTGCCAGTGGAACCAGAAGACGAATCAAGCTCAGGGGGCTGATCTAACTAGAATCTAAACCTGTCAGAAAGTGGATTGTTTCCTCAGGAATCTATTTTCTGAATCGGACCACTGCCCAAGTCCATCTCATGCAAGGGGAGGGGTAGAGACATTTAGCTGATGGCATAGACAAAGAAGAGAAAGATAATTTGCCTTTTTAACAACCTTTTAGTTTTTTCATATGCATGGTAGGCATGTTTTTAAGCTTAGGCACTAGGAACAAGAGGGAAAGATTCACAAGGGACTCAGGCTGAGTATTTTTTCACTAGGCAAGTACTCAAGGACTGTAATTCATGAGCTTGATTTAGGCGTCTATCTCCCCTTCCGGGAACAGAGGGAGTTAGGCAACGGTGCATCCTTTTCCTAGCAGCAAAATCTCTGAATAAGGGAGAGCAGCATCTGTTGAAACCAGCTAGTGGGAAAGGAGAAGGCAAAGAGAAGAGCTGAGGTTCTTCCTCTTCCCAGATTTAGACTTCTGCATGTGTGAGACTGGAACATATTTTGAGCCCTCCTTCCTTTCATTCGCTTCTAGATTTAGGTAACTAGCTCTTGCACTGGGAAAAAAACGTGTGTCTTGCTGAAACACGGCCTCCAAGGAGAAATACTTAATGGTCTGAATATCCACCCAAGGAAAAAAATAGAGATCAGGGTTCTATCCAGGTCCTCCTTGGAGGGACGGTGTTCAAACCTGCAGCTCCCTTCCTCTCAAAGGAGAGCTTTTTACGCCAGAGCTAGGAGGGTAAGTAAGCTGCATGAGCCTTCCCTCCCCCAGTGGAGACCACCGGACAAAAAAGCACTGAAGAGTCACAAAGCCAGGAAAAGCACAAGCAATAATAGGAAGCGCAACTCTGTACCTTAATTATAGAGGTGCTCCCCTGAGAGATGGAGGTCTTGGGCGCCAGTTCTTGATTCCAGCAGAGATTACTTTTTTTTTATCCAATGACTTCTTAAAGCAAAAGGCATAAGCAAATCCAGAGGCAGGGCTATAGGGAAGGTATTAATTCTCTTTACTCACTAATTCCTTTGATTTTTTATAACACATTTGTACAGTTGCTAATAACACACTGTAAATGCCCAACAGCTCTAAGCAGGAGAGAGAATGAATGCTTTGTTATTCTAGGAAAATAGATGTGTATTTTTACTGTAGTCATAACAAAGGCGGCTTCAAGCATTCCTCTACATGCCAGTTGGGTTCTTTTTCTCATCACAGATATTCATTTCCTTGCAGTCTGTAATGTCTTTCTGTGTTCATATGTGATGCATTCTGACAGGTTTTTTACAGTTAAAATTTGATATTTCCAGAAATCCATTCGCAGTCTGGCTTTGGATAGAGCACGTGAAGTTACTTCAGCTTCCGCATCACTTTCCATTTTATTTTCAGCAAACTTTGGTTAGCATATTCCTGTAAATGTGTGAAACTTCAAATTGGAAAGGACTTGTTTCAATTCTCCTTCTGTTAATAGAAGTTTGTCATCTCTCCAAAAGGCAGAGGGTTAGGTTCCCTTCCTACAGACTTACTCCTGGAAAATTAGTGCATGTCAGGTGTTTGGAAGTGAACACATGATGTTGTTATTCCACCAGGAGGTAGGATTGCCAGAGGTCAGTCTCAAACCAGGGCCGTTGCATGGCTTCTCCAGCTCACCTGCTTCCCATGTTCAGATGTTGAAACAAACCACAGCATTTTGTTTTGATAAAAACAAGCCTTGAGGTAATTGGGCACATGAGATTAACAGCAAATACTTGCAGGAGGACTGCAACAAACAGATGATAAAATCCTGTAAAAAAGCCAAAGTAACATCTTTCTGCAAAAGTTTTAAGGTTGAAAGATTTTAAAGTTTTCAGGACAGAATTTATGAAAGTCTGAAATCTTCTTCTGCTTATGTCAGAACAGAATTTCTGTATTATTAATAAATAATACATAAATAATCTTAAACCCCTGTATTGAGTCCTCCTCTTGTTTACAAAACTCTATAGCATTAGGCTGCTATTTATAAAAGCACCGTTCCCACCTTCAAATTCTGCATTTCTTGTTTTCTTGGCACCTGTGTTCAGGCCAGGAAGAGGAGCTGGGTGAGAAGGAAGGTTATGGACTTAGGATTTTGTCTCTACAGAGTCCTCTGAGGCCGCACCTTGGTTACCTGGACTGTGTGTTTTGGGGAGAGAGAGGCAACTCTTTGTCTAGGAAGATGACAGAACCAAAGGCACGTGTGAAGTCACAAGACAGGAGTTCCATGTGGGTCCCTAACGAGCATGGGATACTTTTGCAAGGCATCTGATAGCCCGAGAGAAATACAAATCCTTTAGGAATAGGATAGCCTTTTCACAGAGACAAAAGCAAGCTTGTTTATGAAATATCTGTTTCATGAAAAGTAAGTTCTAAAGTGAGTTAACAAAAAGAGGAAGCCATAAGTCCCTAAAACAATACAGGGCATGCGGCTACATGCAGAATACAGGTCTGGAATACCTGACAGTACGCTCCTTGCTTGGGGGTCTGGAAGAATGTGTCATGGTTGTCTGTTGGCTTGAGTTTATTTCCCATGAAACGAAAAGTGTGAAGAAGTAGGTGAGGCAAAAGGATAGGCTGGTGCACACCCAAGGCTCACCCTGACATACCAGAGACGTGTGTCTGGACTTGGGACTACCATGGAGGCACACCTGGGTTCTGGAATTTATACATACTCCATGAGATTCTTTGCAGCCACACATAACAGAAAGGTATAGTCAGCGCTGGCAGGGAGAGTACAGTATAATGCCATCTCCAGCACTAACATCTAATCTATACGGGTCACGTGGGGAGTTTGAGCTGCTGGGTGAATGTGGAAGGGTACTCTCCTGTTAACAGTGGAGTGGTCTTATCAGAAGTAAGCCAGATAGTCCATACAGCTGCCTGCAATTGTATAACAATCCTGCCTGCATCTATGCTGCATGCAATTCCACACTTGTGGAAACGTTCCAGGAACAGCAGAACTACACTGTATTTTACAGGACAAAATGTCACAGCTTAGAAGGCAGGGTGTATAGAAGCACTTGGCAGAGTTATCAGCATCTAGAATAAATGTACTTGTGCAGCCCTAGCGCAAATGTGTCCCCGAGTACTCTGTCCTGCAAAACTGGAATCTGCCAGGTACTGTATACTCAGGCCACAATCCACCAAACAGCTTAAATATGTGCTTAATTGCAAGCAGCGAGTCCGAAGCTTAAAGCTAAACACAGGGAGAGGCATGCTATTGAACTGAGGGCAAAAACGCTCAGCACTTCACAAAGTCAACCCTTGGCAAAACTGAGCCTTAATTTCTTGAAGTACCATAATTGTTCATTTGTCTTTGAGGCTTGAATTTGGAAATGAGAGTGACTGTTATTTCAAGGTGTATGACTCAGGCATTGAGTAACCAGAACAAAATCAGAGACAAGGGAGAAGTAGAAGCACCAAGGATACCGTGGGGGAAGAAGCAGATGACTGAGTAAGAGGGTTCCCTGGGGTGAACTCCTTGCCACACTACCTGCAGATGCCTATAACTCACTGCTACAGCATCCTTTTCATTGCCAACTTTATTCCCAGATAATCTAAGTGTGATTTATGAAGCACCTGGGGACAAGAATTACACGCGACCCCAGCCTGGCCACCTTCCCCCCTATTGTAACGGCTATGTTTCTTAACTGGGGTGGGGGCACAGCAGGTAAGGGATTATGAAAGGAATTTGGTGAGGTTAAGAGAAACAACACCACGTAAATTTTTCTCCTGTCATGACACTTTTCACGGTCTGTAAAAACGTGACAGATTGTGCTGGTTGCTCTTCATGTTTTGTATTCCACAGTGCATTTTGCATATATGCTTTATGTGCCCAAGTTCATGGGCAAAGTGGCTCTTAACAAAGGATTTTCCAATGCTGGCGTTGCCATATAACATATGAAATTCTGACAAGCAGCTTGGATCTGAGCAAGATTCTATGTCTTTACAAGGCACAAGAGACAAGTCCTGGCACAAGAAGCTTAGATTAAACAGGCAAAACACCCAGGATCGTTGCAGAATGCCCTGGGTTTCAGCGATACAATTATTTTAATTATATATGAACTCTTGGCAGATTATTTTCATTGACTGCCACCTACCTAGCACAAGGTGGCACGGTAAGACTGCATGGATTTTAATGACCTCATGTCAATACTATGTTGCACTTTGAGCTAAAAACAAGACACGACACCAGTAAACACACCTGCTGGAGGGAGGTTTGGTGTGAATTTGAGACACGTTCCCAGATTCTGCATTGAGAATGCTGCTGAATGGCTTCATCCATTTTGCAAACAGATGAGCTGACACTCGAAAAGGTCTCCCTTGGCCACCTAAAAGCATCCAAGCATCCACATAAGACACCAAGGAAGAATGTTCAATGTGCTTTTGGTATCTGTATTTGTGGGTGATCAAAACTATGGAAATAACCCCTCACCTGGGCCTACCACTAGCCTTAGAACAACTCATCTACACGCACAACAAATCTGCCAGCACTTAAATGAAGAGCGAAGTTTCTTTCTACATAGTATGTTATTGTCCAAATAAATGGCACAGTCCTGAAGTAGAGATCTATGCATGCAATTGTAAGGCCTGATTCACACAGGACAGACCACTACTGATCCTAACAGTCTTTCCCAGGCTTGATAGCTATGAACTCTCCCCTCAATTCACATGGAACCAGCATTGTTAGTAGTTTGCTAGATTTCAGAGTCTCCCATGGGATCCTGCTTGGCTGCTGAGTACAAGTGATTCTGTAATTGCTTTTGGAATAGTTTATCATACTGTTTTCTCAGCTGCCAATAAAAGCCTGTCTCACTTCTCCCAAGACTCATCTTTCACAAGGAGTTTTACCTCTACCCATCTCCAACTGCTAGGAGAGAATACACTTTTTGCATTTTTGCTCTTGCAGGTTTCTAAACAAATCTTCCTTTTTGTCTTCACCCTAGAACTCAGTCCTCACAGCTAATTTAAGGCAGCGACCTCTGTTTCTGGCTGGTGTTCTGCTCTTTCTGAATCTCATGGGGAGAAGCTGGTGTCAGATGGAGGCATTTGAAAACCTGTCTGGAAATTGCATTACTATGAAGCAGGTGAAAAACTCGAGCAGCATCTTGGAAATCAGAAGATGAACTCACCCAGTTAAGACAGGTGACCTGGTCTAAACAGGAAGAGATGACAGCTTTATCTTTAGCAGGCAATGGGGCACAATAAAATGATGAGGGAGGTGTGGGAAGAGATTCATCGTAAGTAAATTACAACTCGTATCAGCCTAGCTGGAATTCAGCATGTGGGAGAGCAGGGACTGCTGCTGTCATTGCTGCCCTTGGATTTTTTTTTGTGAAGGGAAGTAAACAACTCTAAATTTCAGCCTGGCTTCTATAGAAGCTTGTGTGGGTGTCCCAGTAGTGTTTGGTAAACAGGTTACAGCAGGAGCCGCAAGGAAAATAAGGTCTTTTTCCAAATAAACAAGTTTAACTTAATGAAGACTCAAAATTAATATGTGTTGGGGGGCTACCCCAGGAGTCTCATTATCCCTAATTGGATGTTTTATTTCATGAAGTAGTCAGCGTTAACTTTTAGCTCGGTGAGGGAAAAGATCTCATATTTAATTGCCCCCAACCAAATTTTCCTTTATTCCTGGGAACGCTTGGCAGGATTGTGAATATTTCTAGTGGCCAAGCTGTCAAACAAGCTTTCCTTTTTCAAAGGACTTTTTTTTTTTCCCCTCTCACTACCCAGGGCCAGTTTTGATTCTCTCTCCCACTCGGCACCTCCTATTTCATAGGCAGCACCGGTCCCAACAAGCCCTCCAGCAGACTGAAAGCCGCGACTGCTTTCTGCCTGGGTGACTTCCTGTCTTGGAGGCTCTGTGCTCAAATTTACACCAGCAGAAATCAGTGTAACTCAGGTTTAATATAGCGCAAAGCAGAGCTAATTTTGTGCTGGAACAGTCTGGAATGACATACCAAACTCTGGTTTTGGCCATATGTACTAGTGTTTCACACTCCTTCCACAAAAAAAATTAAGCTTTGGCTCATAGTATTATCTATTTTTACCTCATCTTTAACCTATTATAGAATTACAACAGCTAAGCAAAACCACCTTTTATTTCTTTCTCAGCTTATTGGTCTAAAATCGCTATCCAGCATAAGTGAGCAGGGAAATAAAGTTTTCTTTTTAAATAGCAGTAAGAAATGGATGATTTATCAGAGGCATTTAAAAATGCCTCTGATATAATGATTTATCAGAGGCATTTAAAAATATTAATGGTGTAAAAACAGCTTGACAAATAAGGGATCATTATTCTCATCTCCACAAGCCGAAGTACAGCTGTGGCATTCTTCCAAGCAGTGCTCAAGATGTTTGATTTCTATTTTAGCTGATATTTGACAGAAAGGATTTTATTTTTGTGTTATCTAGGGGATGTAGAAATGCGTATTTGTTCTGTCCTTTTTCCTACTTGCTCTCCTTGCTCATTCTCCTGCTTTCTTATCTGTACTGTTTGCAATGTTTTATTAGACATGGTCAACACCTGAGAGCCTTCAGGAGTTATGTATCTTCTGCAGTCAGTATTTTCCATTATTATTTTAAGGTGTGGTATACTGAACACTTAGCAACTCAACACTTGATGTTTAGTGTCTGGAATGTATAAATAAGAAGACAGCTGTAAAGCACTGTAGCCTGGAAAAGATACAGACTGAAACTGAAACACATACCTGCTTTGGGCTTCTTACATAAGGTTCTCAGCGTCCAATTTCCAAAATGATCCTGTAGGTCATGAAAAGTAAGCTAGTAACACCAGGAGTTAAGAAATCACAATGCTATGTTGGAAGAAAAGGCTTTGCACCAGAGGAATCCTAGGACTGAATTTCACTTAACTGGGAGTAAGAATAGCGTCCCTCGTTCCCTCCCCTGGCCACATAGTCCCTTGTGTCTAGTGACCTAGCAATGGCTAGCCCTGAAGTCAACTGCTTCAATGAGCTCATCTGACAGAAAACAAATCCACCAGAAAAACAATGGTTTTCTATTGAACTCATTTGCCCCCCTGATTCATTCTGCAGTCTCACAGCCACTGGACCTCATGTTAAGGGGGAGCGAGACAGAATACATGTCTCCAGACACAGCTGTGTCTGGAGAGAGATGGAGAAGACTCCACTTTCAGCATTAGCCCACGGCCATAAGAAATTACTTGTAACATAAAACCACACTCTGAAAGTGTGGTTCCATATGATGAGGTTAGGTTTCGCTCACTAACACAGAAGGCAATGAACACACCCCCCACGTTAAATATTCCTCAGTCTTGTTACCGAGTTGAAGTGGTTCATGGAAGCATATGGCAAACACCAAGGAGGAACTAAGGGAGGATGAAAATCTGCGTTTGGGAGATGACGAGTCAGCAACTTCTCAGCTTCTCAGCATCGGTAAACTATTAGATCAGCTCAGCTGCTCACGGATCTGTCTACAGGAATCAGTTTGCTCTGCAGATCATCACTTAAGAGGCCCGTTCTGGAAGAGACAAGACTCAACTGAACAGTATAAAATAAGCCATTTTTCCTTGTGCTAACAGGTTCTTAATAATACATTCAGTATGCCATTGGAAAGACAATCTGAAACGTCTAATAGTCCCACTGTGGACAGAAAGATGTGTTTGTGGCCTCACAACCTAAAATGGTCTCAGACTACTGAAAAAAATTGGGAACAATGCTTAGTTATTCAGCAGGGGCATGAGCTTTAAAGAAGCAGATCTGGCTCAAAACCAACACAACTATGAAAAAAGTTTACTCAGGGGAAAGAAGGCCAAAAGCACTGAAGAACTGAAGAAACAGAGGAACCAACACTGGGGAAACAGAAGCGCTGTTGTTTTGTATGGGCAAGGGTTTCAGAAATCTATTCAGCAAATTACCCACTTAGCCTTAAAGCAATGGGCCCATGGGGCAAGTTTGGGGCGTGAGCCTTTTTCACCCAGCCTTTCCCTTTGTCCTGAAGGAGACGACCCCTCCGACATACTCTGAATGACTTTCTGTGTCCTGGCATAGGCAGGCATTCCCTGATGCCTCTGGCTTCACCCCATCCTCCCACAATGGAGGCAGGAGCACAAGTAATTCTCTGCCCATGAACCCGCACTTCCCAGCTGCATCCCCAGGGCAAGGAGAGTGGAAGGACTGGGCAGTAGAAAGCAGCAGGGTGTCCACACTGCCTGGAAGACGGGCAGCAGATTGGGAAGGGGGGAGAGAAAGGCGGCTGCTCCAGTGAAAGACTGGTGGTATCAGCTTGGTTGAGTGGGAGAAGTACTGCTGTCAAAAGGAAGAGGGGGAACCGGCTCCTGGACACAAGGAGAGGGAAAGATCAACCTACAGGAACCTCCTATAACCGACATTGACTCTTCGGCTTGTTTAGTTTGGGTGTCCTGTTAATGCCACAAGCTTTTAGGTCTGGTGAAACTAGTATTATGGCCCTGAAATAGATCAAAAGTATTTCAGGTCTAAATAATTCAGATGTCGAATGCAAGGAAGAAAATGATTTCGCGGACGGATTGCTTTGTTTTCAAAGTTGCTATTTTTTTCTGTTTATGCACCCATACAGACACTCCAACAAATCAGTGAAGTGGATGCACAAACAGATCGTATCACTGATTACATCTTTCCCTCAACAAAATCAGGGAGATACTGGGGAAAAAAAAAAAAGGCAAGCAAAAGTTATTTAAAAGGCAGAATTATTTGATGAGATTTTATCTGCTATGTAGTTTAAAGAGAATTCCCAATCTACAGTCAGAACATTGAAGGTTGTTGTATATTGTAAATGAATTTTAAATAACTCCTATTGGCAAAGTTTTCTTCTTCTCAGGGCTGCCAAATCTCATTGCTTTATCACAAATCTCATAATGCTGAATTGCTTATTTAAACCACAATTCAAAGAATCACTGACTAATGAGTTTCTTGCCCTTTTTTTAAGTAAGTGTAAATTTCTCAGGGACATACTTAGGGTGGAAGGTAAAAAGATTATCAGAGTAAATAGCAGAACAGTCAGTGGTGTTATTATTCATGTAGTGCGTTCTCTAATCAGGAGAGAAGAGAATCTCTGTTTGCTGGCAGGTTTTGGGGCTTCTTGCTGACAACAGAAGACTGCGGGGTCTGGGGACTCACAGTTCTTCTGCGGAAGTGCTTGGCCTGGTTATAAACCCTGGCCCCAAATGAGCTTTCACCCAGTGCTCCCCTGTCTGCCCTCCACCCTGGCTCCTCTCTCAGTCTCATCACATTACTGAAAGTTTCATGAATATAAAAAATTCCACTGGCTTTACTGTGACCCCACCCAGAGCTAGAGGCCTGTTTACAGCACCAGCCCAACATTTAAAAAAAAAACCCAACGCAACAGTATTTTTAAATTATAGCTTGATGGCTGGCAGGATCAAGGGCAGAATTTGCATCTGTTACCTGCCCTGATCGTCCTGTGCAGACCTCTGTAATGGATGCAAAGCTGCCTTTAGTCTCCATGGGCCAACAGGTCAGCACTGGCAGCGTTGGCCTGTCAGGCAGGTCACCACTAGCTTCTGTCACTTTAGGGGACAGCCAGCATAGATAAAAGGAGCTCTTAGCTCTGCCTGATATAAAACTCAGGGTTTTGTTACGTCTTCAGCGTCAGCCACTTAACTTTCTCCAGCCATTGGTAAAGCCACATTTCACCCTCCATCTGATACTGAGCACCTCTGCCATTTTTGGACACCAGGACCCTCAGACAGTGAGTTAGAGAAGTTAAGACGGAATTCAGCCACGAGCCCTTTCTTTGCAGTTTGCCTTCTGTGTCTTGAGCGTACATCTGCGTCTCATTTAGAGGCTCTTCTGTGGAAACCCAGGCAACTGGAAATGCATTCAGAAGACCAACAAGCGCAGCTCCCTGTGTAACGACCCAGCGCCCGCAGAGGGCCTTTACAAACACGCATCTGGGCCTCGCCGAGGCAGATGTGACCTCCTTTCCCCTCACGCCCACGGCTCACCGCGACGAGCACCGCTCCTCCCGCCGCCGCCCAGCCCCTCCGCGCCTCAGCCCCTCCGCGCCTCACGGCGGCCGTTATCCCACCGCCCCTCCCGCCCCCCGCGCGCGCCGCACGGGGAGGGGGAAGGGGAGGAGCCGCCCTCCCGGCTGCCGGCCCGCCCTGCGCATGCGCCCGGCGCCCGCAGCTGGCGTCTCCGCCGCACGGGGGCGCTGCCGGGCCGCCCGCGCGGGGCCTGGCGCCGCCGGCGGCGGGAGGTGGTGGTTCTCGCACGGGTCCGCGCCCCGCGACCGTGATGGCGGCGGCGGCGGCGGCGGCGGTGACGACCGCGACCGGGGGAGGTGGGGAGCGGAGCAGCACCCGGGACCGGCTCCTGGCGGCGCTGGAGGATCTCGAGCTCTTGGCCAGGTACCGCTCCCGGTACCCGGATGGGATCGGCGGGGGTGAGGAGTGGGTGCTCGGCGCTGTACGTGCGCGCGGAGCCTGCGACGGGGGCGGCGAGAGGAGCGGCGGCCCCTGGGGTCAGGCTGGGAGGGGATCGGCCTGACCCGACGCCTCGCTGGGCCGCGGGGCGGGAGGAGGGCCCGGCCCGGCCCGGCCCGGCCCACGCGTTTCCCCCCCACAGTCCCCAGGCCGGCTCCGGCGGGAGGGGGGTTGGGGGTGTCCCGGGGGGCTGGGTCCGGGCCCGCCTTCCTCTTCACAGCTCTCAACCGGGCAGGAAGGCGTCGGCGGCGCCTTATTTCCTATTTCCAGAGCATAAGGAGAGCTTTCTCAGTCTTCCACTTGCCTTTCTTTCTTGGTTGACACCTGCATTTCCTGTGAAACGCACGCCCCCGCCGCCCACCCCCGATTTTAGACTGTTCGTTATTCACTAGAAATCACGCTTAAGTCAGAAATTTGTGTGTGGTATTTCGTGACTTAAGCCGTCCTGGTCATTGCTTGTGTTAGTGTTAAACTCGCTCCCAGCAGGCTGCAGAGCTCGTCTTTGGAGTGATACAGATGCTCAGATATTTAGTCCATACTCTTGCGCTGGAGTGATAACCCTCGTCCAAGTTGTCCACCATGTTATGGGGGCACAGCGGGCAGCGCAGTCAAACCGGTTCTTAATTATTTATCTCCTCTGGAGGAGAACAGGAACTTAGGAAAGCTTTTTCGGAGGGAATAATGCCCACTATCCATGTGGCTGGCTCACTCTGTATGATTACTACTGTTAGGACAAGGAAAATATATTGGCCAGGTGCTTTTGTTGTTTCTGGCTAAGTTTTATTTTCAACATTAGATTTTATTGGGACATATGGGTTGCTGGAGAACATGGGTTTTTTTTTAAAAAAAAAGACTTGCTCTTTATCTAAACTTTTTTTTTTTTTTTCCAAATCTGGGAACTAATATTCTAATGTAATGAATCCAGAGCAACCCTCAGCAGCGTTTAGTGAATCTTCCTGTTGATCAGCAAAGTGTTGCAGCACTGTGGAGCTAGGCCTTTCGCGGTTGTGGGTACTGGCTTGGTGGTAGATGCAAAAATTAAGCAACGTGTCTGATCTGTAGCCTTTGCATAGTTTTGAATCTGCATCTGTGCATTGTCCAGCTAACACAGGACAGAATTAGAACCTTCCATGACATCAGCCTTGATGGCAGTGGTTGACCTACTTACAACAGATTTTTTTTGCTGCTGCTGCTCAGTGTTGGTCAGGTAGAATAAAGCTGTAGCGATGATGACAAGTTTCTTTATTCTCTAATTGTTTTAAATCATTTTGGTATTCAGGAGTGACCAAGGTGCTGTTAAGAGCTTTACTGGTGAGGGGCTTTTTCAGACATTTTGAAAAGTACCTCTTCACCTCTTCTCATTTTAAGGTTCTGGCCCTACTGCTGTATTAGTTGTACATCCCACTGAGCTGCTTGCAGTGGACCAAGCAAAGAAGGACAGTGTCTTCAGATAGAGCGTTATTCTTGCTTGGTGTTGAACTGCCATCCGTAGCCTTAGAGGGCAAATAAGTTTGCTGAATTTACAGAAAATTCCTTTTTGCATAGTGGTCTTGTCGTTGAGCGAGTCCCCTCTGAGGTTCTTGATAGCTTTTCAGAATGGTGGCGAAGTAAATGGATACCTGGAAGCCTGATCAAGAGGTTTGTTTGAGAAGCACTTCTAACCTAGCACCAGGATATTACTAGTTTTTTGGTATTTGTGTGAGTTTGATATACAACTGATACACCACTGTGGAAATACTTGTTGTTATAAAAGTAGTTTTACGACAAACTCTAGCTGTTTGAAAGCGTAGACTTAATTGCTCTAAATGCAAGTGTGCAACTTGCTCTGTTGGGAAAATATGGAGGAAAAGTAAAGTAGAATAACGAAGAGAACTTTAATGCTCTCATGCAACAAGCAAAGGCAGTAGAAGTAGGATATGAATGCATGTCATTGTGCTGTTTCTTCTCTCAGCTGCTTCTTTCAGCAGGAATGTAGCACATTTTGTGAGTACAAATGCACGAGCACTTCATAAGCTCAATGAAAACGTGCTGCAATCATCACACTATTCACAGAATTACTCCTAGTTGAGAAATCCCTGCCAACACTGTACTACAAAACTATAAAATACTCAATTCCATAAATACTTCTGTAATGATATCAGTACTCTGACAATTTTGGGATGACTTGATGTGATTTACAAATAATGTCCTAGAAAATTGTGCAAACACAGAGTTTTCCTTTCAGGGAACTAATTGAAATTTTGGCAATTTCAAGAAACCAGAAGCTTCCACAACCAGGAGAGGAGAGCCAGGTAAGCTCACTTTCTAAACCGTATTTCTTTGGGTAAGCAAGATGCTTTACTTCTATTTTTTTTCCTTTTTTCCTTTCTTTCTCCTTTTGTCTTTGCCTGTACTCAGGCTAATGGTGATGATGAAGTTTTGGCCCCACTATAAAAGCATTCTTGGTCCTCATGTTGTTGTTTGTTTGTTCATTTGTTGTATGCTTCATAGCCTGTTTCTGCAAACAGAGGAAGAAATTTTGTTTCATTTTTCATGCAAACTCCTATACTTCTATGGATGTCAGTTGCTCTTCTTTGCAGCACGATTGAGGGTGTGTTGTTACTCTAGCTAAATTAAAAGTTCTACAAAACTCTTGTTCAATAGATCCTGGAACTGCTGATTCAGAGAGATGGAGAGTTTCAAGAGCTAATGAAGCTGGCAGTTGATCAGGGGAAAATCCACCATGAAATGCAGCTTTTAGAAAAGGTAGTAGAAAAGAGGGATAATGATATTCAGCAGCTGCAGAAACAACTAAAAGAAGCAGAACACATACTGGTAAGTTCATAATGATATGTTTGCTTTTGAGCATCTACTTGTGAAAAAGGTGGTTCTGGGGAAAGTAGTGTTTTGTTAGTTTGAGAAGATTTAAATATTTAAAACTTCATAAGAGCATGGTGGTTTGGGGTTTTTTTCAGTAGTCAAACACTGTTTACTTATCATGGCATTCAGTTTTGTTTTATAATGCTAATTTTTTTCCAAACCTATTTTACTTCTCTATATTTTGAAAATGTTCACGGAATAGTTTCTGTCTTAAAATGCACTTAAATGCAGCCGACTTTATGTAGATGTTTACAAATTCAAGAAGCATTGAAGGTTTGGTTTGTTGTTTTTTTTACAACTAGGCAACAGCTGTTTATCAAGCAAAGGAAAAACTGAAATCAATTGAAAAGGCAAGAAAAGGTGAGTATCCATGATTGTACATACTACATAAACGCAGTTGTAAAGAAAATTGTTAGTGGGCTCAAGTTAGGGTTATTTAATTTATTTTTTTTTAAGTTCTGCTATCACAGATTTTGGATGCTTTGTGTGTAAGCAAATTTCCATTTCATTATGGAACTATAACCATTTCTTCAGAATAAAGGCAGGAATGAATTACTTTTTGTGGCAAATATCTTAATATTAAATTCAAATTCAAGTGTCTCAACACTCTTCTTGGAGTGATACTACTAGGTTTGATTACCTGAGTGTCTCACCAAATTGCCTCACTTGGTCTGCTGAGGAAACGGAGCGAATGTTTGTGTGGCTGTGCATTGTATTTGAGAGACTGATTAGCTGGTGATACTGGTTTGTGTTTGTAGCAATCCTTGCCACTCTGTGGCACTTACCAAGCTAAACTGACTTTTCATTTTTTGTGAGAGGCATTTTCTTTTTTTTTTTTTTTTACAGTGTCTTTTATCATTTTGTTATACCTCTTTCATCTATAAAATTCAGGAATTCCATAAAGTTTCTATTAGTGTAATCTGGGCCTGTATTTAGAAGGACTGCTACATGTGTTCTACAATTACTAAGCAAACAAAAAAAATTCTTGACTACAGAAAATTCCATAATAAAGAAGGTGCTGAAGTTTTCTTATGAATTGTGCTTGTCAAGTACGCTGCTGAAGAGATTAGTTTGTGTTTTTCACAAGGTTGAAGAACTGTTGACATTGAAGGTTTACTGAACTCGTGGCTGTAAAATCAGTTCGCTGCAAAGCTCATCCTTGCATAATCTAAGAATGCTCTAAGCAGTCATTGCATTTGAAGCAGGCTCTTAATGTTTGACAAAATTACATTCTCAATCTTTTCAATATTAGCGTCAAATATTCCAAAATAAACGAATGATGCAATTTCTTGAGAATGTAATATCTTTCCTTCTCATTTTCCAGGTGCCATTTCCTCTGAAGAAATAATTAAATATGCCCACAGGATCAGTGCTAGTAATGCTGTTTGTGCCCCTTTGACGTGGGTACCAGGTAACTATCATGTTTATGACAAGAGTATTTTTTTTGTAATAAAGCGTGGTCAGTGTCTGGTCTTATAATGCTTTTATATAGTGAAAAACATTGTGGTTTATTAGAATAACATTATTTTCAGCTGTTTTATCTAATATTTTCAACAAAAATGGATATCCAAAGTCCTGGAGACTGTAAGTACATCTTCAAAAGGCTGTGAAACTGCATGCTTCCATTAACTGACTGGGCTTCTCTGCTCTCCTTTGTTTGCCTTTTTCCCCTCAATGTTGGCCCCAATTATAAATAAGAACCAAGTACATTAAAGACCTTTACGTGTGCTTGGCTGTGTCCCCTCCTGCCCCTTACAGTATTCTTTACAGAGGTTGTTAGCAATTGGTGGAGTCAGAAGCAGAGTTTTCATTATGTCACACTTCAATTTCGGGGACTGTCCTTCTTTTCCAAAATGAGAATGGTTTTGGTTTTTTTTTTTCCAATTCCTGTCCTTGCTGTTTAGCTGTGAAATAGCAGGGAGAGCGAAGATACATTTTTCTGACAAGTTTGCGTGAACAAAGAAAGTCTAAGTGAAAGCCACAGAGTTGGGTTTTAACAAAACAGGTGTGATGCTAATTGTTGATCCAAACAATCACCGTATGGGTTTTTTTTTGTCAGGAAATTAGGCACTGAAGAAAAAGTTAATGTCTGCAAGACAATTTAAAAACATTTCTTTGTGGTTTCTTTTTGTTTGCTTTTTTTTAAAGGGGACCCACGTAGGCCTTATCCTACAGATCTGGAAATGAGGAGTGGTCTCTTGGGTCAGATGAACAACCCATCCACCAATGGAGTTAATGGACACTTACCAGGGGATGCACTTGCAGCAGGCAGACTGCCAGGTAAGGGAAACTCATTTTTGTTTTGCTTTTCTTTATTCTTTGTACAGTCATAGCAATTATATGTTTCCCTGAGCAAAGGCAAATCAGAGTTAAAATAATTAACGTTATGGCTAATGTTGTTCCCTAGCAGCGAAGATCTAATAAATAAAGTTAACAATTAGAAATTGCCTAATTTTATTTTGTGCTAAATCATACTGCAGACACTACAACTAAGTCAATATAAACAAAACTCAGTTACCCTTCAATTCACCTATTTAAAATTGCTCTAAATTAAGTGATATGAAATCATATTTAAAAGCAGCATTTTCAAAGCAAACTTTCCTTAGCAGTGATGACAAAGTGTAGAAGTGTGAAAGCTGCATTCAGAAGAAAAGGAGCATATCCCCTACCTTTCTTTAAGTCTAGCTCTATGTAGCTCTATATCTCTGCTTAGAAGCTCTGGATTGAAAAGACATTGCAAAGGACAGCTGGTGAGGTAGTACCTTGCGTGTAGGAATCAAGCTTTAATCCCATAATTGCTTAGTGAAATGTGCACTCCCACTGACTAGTGGGATTCATTCATTCATTCATGCTAAAATACAATTTGGCAGTAAGTTACAGTAACTGAACCAAGAATTCAGTGGTTCTGTACCTGTGCAGCATTAATCTACCATGGTTAGGCTAAAATGTGGAAAAATTCTTAGTTTGGATTCATAGGAGTTCTGTAACAGTTCTTACCTGTCTGTTAAGCCCCTTGCAGGTGTTACAGAAAACTTGTTTTCAAAAATTGTACTGAATTTGTTAAAAAAATACAGAGAAATAGCAAACTTGGATTTAGTGTTTCCAATTATCTGTCTAATCCTCTTATCACCTCTTGGGAAGTGACTTGAGGTTCTGCATGATCTCACTTTCTAAACCTTTGGCCTTGGATCAAATGGGTCAGTGAGCCGAATAGGAGTGGGACCCTGACATCTGTCCATAGGAACCCACGGGGAAATGCTGAGGATGCTGAGGATGGGTCCCACGTATCTTTTCTGTTCTCTTGAAATCTGGTCAAAGGAGTTGTTAAGGTTGTGTTTTCCTCACAGAGTTGTTTCTGTAGAGCCCATTCTGGCTGGCTCATCTGCCTTTGGGGATGCAGACTTGTTCCTTTTACTTTTGAGTGCTGTCTCTGTAAGAACTGAAATCCCAATCTTTAGGACTTTTCCTTGAGAACCTGGAAGATGTGGGATTTAAACTCCTTAAAGTTGTTAATTGAATCTGGGGTTCCTATGTCAGGGGAAATTCTCTAATTGCTAGACTGTCAGGTAAGAGGGAAACACCGAAACTTCATTTAAAAGAAACTGGAGGCTGTCCTGGCATTTTGTGTAGGGATCTTGAATCTGTTGGTGTGTGGAGGAGGCATTTCCTGAGAATGCTAATTATGGGATGTAGACCTTTTAGAGACCTGTGCAGAGAGATGTCCAGTTACCGAGTCCATATTGAGTCTGCAAGCCAGCCACTGGGCTGCTTGGTAGCCTCGAAACTTTGAGGCTGCTTAGCACGCACGTTCCACTTGATTTAATAGTGGACTGGTTCCAGCATTGAAGTATGGCCACAGGACTTAAGACACTGGCTTACATTCTCAGCTGATTCAAACAAAGCAGATTAGCGTCACCACAGCTGGGATGAGTCCACCTGGTACTATTGTTGGTCTTCCTAAAGC
>KZ507407.1:0-20909 GCA_002844005.1 Limosa lapponica baueri
TCAATCCCTTTTAACTGGTGGTGTAGATGAGAAAAGGACTTGTTTTCCTCATCTCTTAACGAGATGTCCGAGGGCCCTAAAGTCTCTTTTCACTGTAATTAGACTACATCACCTCCTACTCGATGTATCAGTAATGTGTAGTAGTCTGAGGTGTGAACTAGGGTAGGGAGATTTCTTCATATATCCTTAATCCTGGCCCCAGGGAGGCAGTTGACTTCCCTGTGCAATAGGTCTGTTCGACAAATGAGGCCCCCTGTTCCCCTCAGAAAGGAGTCACCTACTACAGTTACATTTCTTTTTTTCTTAGTTGAGGGAGTCTCAATGCGTGGGGGTGAGTGACTAGCCCTGGGTGACTCACTGGATGGATCTTCCTCTCTGTCCTCATTCGCCTGGCCCTCATTTTTCAAATCCCCATACCTATTATACAAGGGCAATTGGGAAGTTGAGAGGGGCTGGGAGGGTTTTCACTTGCACCTCCGTGGAGGGACCTGTCTCCATTCCCCGCTGTCTCTTAAGTCCCCTCCTTCTTCCTGGTGACAGGACGGGAGGGTATCCTCCCCTTCTTGTAGAGCCTCTACCTGCTGCCTTCGCCTCAGGGTATGGCTCCACAGGCTATGCTTCCTCTGAGGCTGGGAAGAATTTCCAGAAGCATCTTCTTTTTCTTTTTTGTTGTTGTGAGGTTTGACTACCATTTAGTCCTGGTTGCACCACTACTACTGTCAATCAGAGAGACCAGTGTTGCCCTCGTGGTCCCCTTTTTCTCCCCCCAGATATTTGCCTGTGCTCGCTTGTGACCTCTGTTTTGACACATTCACTGTAAGACTTTGTCTTTCTGTGTTTGGGCAGGGTGTAGCACGGGCAGTCCGTCTCCATGACAAGAATGCATAGGAGCAGGGGGTTCTATCACTTCCCTTTGCATCTCTGCCCATCACCAGCCACTGCCTCCTGAGCACTTCAGGATGATGTATACACGCATGCATGCGCACGTGGTGTCTGCAATATTCCTCTCAGAAGCAACATTTGTGTTCAAAACCTTCTCAGTCTGCTAGCACAGCTTCTGGCAATAACTCAGAACTGTCATCCCATCTCGTTTCCTAGCAAGGGGGAATTATTTCACTTCAAACAGCTAAAGGGTGTCCATGTGCTTCAGCCAATTTGTCTTCAGTCTCAAAATACTTTGCCTGGAAAGCACAGAAATAGTGTATGTTTCTTAACCGGGCTGCATAATAAGTGGTGGTATTAATAATGTTGTAGTAGGAAATCTCTATATTTTGAATGTCGCTTGCCCAGTAGGAATCACACCTGAGTCACATACCACTCTATGAACAACTTTATTGGTTTATTTAATTAAAAAGAAGACAGCACTTATTCATGAATTCAGGGTGGAAGAGGAACTTTGGAGTGAAAAATTATCTCTCTGCAAATCCTTTAATAATCTTCCTAACTTCATACTCCAAAAATCTCAAGTGAGGAAAATGAGATATTTTAAAACCTTTCACATTCTTTCAGTGTCATCGTGACTGTCAAGTCTCCCACCCAGCTGCCTTAGACGCTTCTCTCCTTAAGCTTTCCTTGGTTTACGTAATATTGTGCCTGGTTTGCCAACACTCCCTACACCGTCACTGACTCCTCCATGTACTGCTAGGTTTTATGTGGCCGCAGCTGATTTTTTTCCTCTGCAGTAAAGTTCACCTTAGGCAGGTGAACTGCATTTACAGAACAACAAGGTATGGCATTGCTGCAAAGAATCTATCACTCTAACCTCCAGTAAAACCAAGGTCAGAACACAATTACAGGGTTCAAGTGTTTGGTAAGTTATTTGCTTGCTCAGACTGCTGATTGATTGTTCTGAAATTGTTATTAGGTAACTGCTAGCACCAGTGAGCAAAGGAAAAGTAAAATGAAACAGGAAGCAGTAAGCAGGGAAAGCTGCTACAGGCTAGGGCTTGTGCATAAATAAAGGTGATGTCAAGGAAAACAAGAAAACACTGGAAAGCTGATTACTTCAAATAAGACAACCTAGGCTGTGGCCGATAAGCCTAAAATCCAGTATTCTGCATAACTCTCTATTTCTGCACTGAATAAGAGGTTTTCTGAAAGCTTTGCCTCTGTTTGATTAAAAAAAAAGTGCAGCTGTCCACGACATTTAAAAGAAATTATTCTTGAACGGTGCAAAACCTCATGTAATTTGAGTTACCTAAATAACCGGTTGCACAGGGTTGCATTGAGGCTTTAGGAAGGAACACAGAGAACTGTTCCTTTGATGGCTTTTCATCTGAGCTTCTCCAGCAAGGACTGAAGGAAAAAGATGAGTTCCAGGCTCTACAGGCTGCTTGTGGCCCTTGCTGGTCTAGTTCCGCCCATGGCCAAGGCCGGTCTACCCAAAGCCTGTGTCCACCCTCCTATATTTGCCTGTATCGGTTCAGGGTCAAGACTAATCAGTCCCAGATTCTTTAACCCGCATAATCCTCAGAAATCCTTCAGAGTAATTTCGATCAGTGTAGCAGAGCTTGCACGCGTTCCAGCTGTTATTGTCTGTGAATCATTATAGGCTGCTACAAATGGAATATTTAGTCCTTTTACCATTGCATCCTGGCGTGGATCTAGTCCTGGCAAGTAAGCTTAATAATGAGGGTAACAGAGTTTATGAAACAGTTTACTTTGCTTTTGCATGGGCATGATCAGAGTCTGGTTTATGCTGCATTGCAGTTGACTGTGATTTTTTTTAATGCAGTACGTCACTATGTTTTAGCTATATGGAGAATTTCTTATAACATGTTAACTTGCCCATTTGCAACATCTGAGCAAACCCACAGAGACCGTCCAAAGTAACACTGTTTCAAGGTAGATCAGATTTGAACTTTTTCAAAGGTCAGATGTACTAGGCTTTGGGAACTTGGATTTGTGCCTAATAATAGTAAGAATTTACAGAAGTTGTAACTTAGCCTCCAGCAAATGTACACTACTCAGCAGTGTACAAAATGTTTGTAAGCATCAAAAATGTTTGTAAGGAAAAATAAAGAAGTTTAAGGATCTATTCAACCTGAAGGCAACCTTGTAAGAGAAAAAAATGTCTTTTCTGAAAACTGAGACTGGAGAACAATTTTTGATATAAACCATTACCTCTCTATCAACACCTATATAGACTTATATTTTATTTTGTCGGTAACTAATGTAATAGGGCATGTCTACTGTATCTCCTTGAGTATTGGAGACTGCAGAATTATGATTTTGATGTGGATAATTTCTTTTCTTCCTGCTGCCCAAGAACAGGGGGAGGAGGATGGCATCTTTAATTTGTTACAGTCAAGAGACTGTTTATAACTGGATGACATTCAGGATCACAAGATATCATGGGGTAGTGCCTAGCCAAAAGCATCTCTCAGGTAATCAAGACCTTGACTACATCTGCCCAGCTTTGACTAGATTAATTCAGGATGAGCTGAAAAAAAACAAGGAGGCAATAGGTGAAATTTGTTTTGCAATTGTGTCCAATTTCACACTTTTGTGATGCATTTGAGGCAGGAGATCAGGGGGTGACAGAAACCCTGGTGACAACTGCTAAGTGGCTTGAGATACAAAGGAAGTGATCTGGGGATGTGTGACTTGGTGGCTCTTGGCAACCGTCTGATACAGAAAGTGTCAAATAATAAAAACTCTATCTCTTTGGGAGGGAGGGGGACACAATCAGAAATGGCCGGCACCATGCAGACGGCTGAGCTGGAGGCTGGGCTGCTGCCCATGACACAGGCTGGTCTCGACTGACCCAGGGGATGGGGCCTCGATGTGAGTCACAGGAGGGAAAACTTGGAACAGAAATCAGTACCACCCTGACTGGAGCAGGGGCAGATGCCAAGGCTCTGTGGAGCGTTTAACATCAACTCAGGTCTGTACCAGACTCCCAGTCCGCCACAGCTGCATCCTCCTCCACAAAGGCTCCTCAGTACACCCAAGCTATTCTCTTTCCACCAAGTCCTTGGCTTTTAAATATCTTCTCCAGTGCACTGGAGAAGCTGTTAACATATACTGAGGCAATATTTTGAAAATATTTTCAAGAAAGCAAAACCAAAATTTAGTAAACTAATGCATTTGCTTACACCATTCAATTTCAACATGAATTTCAATTCAATTTCAACATAAAAAGTATCCAAGTTAAAAATTTAGGCTTCTTTTATCATTTATCCTTTGAAAAAAGGCAGGTCTCAGAAGAGAAACCTCATTTAGATGCTTAGGAAATATGTGCTTGAATTCTAGGGCTGGGTGAATACATGACTGAGTCAATTTTCTCTGCTTTTGTTGGAAGGTAGCCAGCATAGCCAGAAGGAGGGGCCAACCTAGGAGGAGGAAAAGACTAGAGTCTCCCTGGAGAAACTGAGTATGAAGTACAACATAATTTTGCCTGCTATAGTGTGTGGAGTCAAGGGCATGTGATACTTATGGAAAACAGAAGATCTAGTTGATAAAATCCAGATGTTCCAGAGTTATGTCTTTCCTGAAGGCTTGTAAGACCCAGCCCAACATTGGGATTCTGAACTCATTCATTTCTTCAGAAATACTTGATCCGCTCAAGTGCTGGACAGAATGTAACCTTTACCTAAGGAGATGTATGCATATGGCTGAATATAGTCATCTACAGAACAGTCATCTAATAATCTGAAATGGTCACTGTAAATTGCTTATAATCACTGGAAAGAAATAGACATTTCAAAGGCAAGACTGAAAAGAGCAAGCAGTTGTTGACCTAAGACAAAATAAACCACAGCTTAAAAATGTTCTTTTTCTCTTCATTGGTGGTAAAGAGAACTTAGAGTAGCCAGGCCAGACATAGATAATTTAATGGTAAATGTCTAGTTAGGCAAGACAAACCTTCCTTGAATGTATAATGTGAAGACTGGATCAGCCAATCTAAGGAAAAAGCTGTTTTTCACAGTGGTATAGTATTTGCATAACTAAATCCCCTCAGCAGCTATCCTGAGTAGAACCACAGCAAGACAAGCTACTTTGCTCATATTCAGAAAAAAAGATAGCAAGGACAGGTCAGGACATAAGCATGTAGCTGTCTGGTGGCAAAGCAATAGAATATATCTCCAGTAGCATTTTACTCTAGATAGCTAAGCCTGTTAGTTATCTGAGATAACAGCACATTTCCCCTCCTTTCCCCTTCCCTTTCCTCTTCCCTTTCCTCTTCCCTTCCTCTCTTCCTTTTCTATGCAGTGGTAGACTATTAATTTCTGGAATAAATATAAAAAAGCGGTTGCAAAGATCAGACTATCCTAAAAATCTTTAGCACCTCACCAGACATACAGAGAATGTTAATGGAATATGTGCTGCTGTCAGTAGGAACGTTTTGTGAGAGCAGAGAAATAAAAAAGCATCCCGTTTATTAGAACTCTGTGACACTGTAATAGCATGTGAAAAATTAGCAGTTTGCTACCCACAGCATGTTAATGTTTTCTAAGAGTTGCTTTTGGCAGAGGTTGTCAGAAGTAGAAAAAACAATAAAAGAAAAACACTAAGATACCTCAATTCCTAGGACTGTGGAGATGTTTCCAGGTTATGCTGAAGTTCTTCAGTGCAAAATGAGAAAGGGAGCAGGAAATAAGAAATTTTTAAGAAACCTTAGCAACCTCCAATGTAATTTGGAAAACTGAATGAAAAAATGAGATGTTACTGCCCATACCTTGCTGCCCATTTAGGGTAAACTGTGTTCCTTTTCAATCATTAATGTTTATGTCTATTACCTTTACAAAGGGCCATTCCTGGAGAACGAGTGACCAGTGTAACCTAATGGCTTTTGCCTCATCCCATCAACACTTCCTTCTGACCATTAATCCCCAGGAAATGTCCTGTGCTTTGCTGGCTTCTATTTTAAAGAAGGAGGGGACTGAACTCCATCCGTTTATTGAAGGTCTCCTGCACTGCCCTTCTGTCATTTCTCTTGTTGACATTTCTTATGTGATGTGGTGTCTTGTAAAATGGGAGATTGAAACTCGGCAAAAAGTGATGTAATTTAATACACTGGATATAAGCCCACCAAGACTTTTTTTTCAGACCCCTTGACAGAGAGCAGCAGTTGATCCAAATTTACCAGTGAGTAATGGACTTAAACCTTCACATAGTTGTAAACTCCCCACCCGTGAGTCAGTTCTATCTGGAATAAGAGACTTGATGTCGGACCACCACTTTATTTTTCTGAGGTCTCTTGGAAACTCTGCTACTACCTACATTCAAAATTGCTACCTGTTTTACTGTAGTGTAAACCAAAGGATTTTCCACTGCCTTTGCCTGCATGAGGCATGTTCAGAAAGATTGGATGACTTCAGAGATTCTGCTTTTTACAAGTTTCTTCAAAGCATATCATAGCTGAATAAACAAATAATGCTTATAAACACTGAAATCTAAACTGGACAAAAATAAAAATCACTTATCTTCATAGATGTATCTCTTATAATAAGTTTTTTGATTGTCACAGAAATCTAAACATAATTTTCTTAAATTCACCATGTAAATGGCAAATCTTAATCTAAAACAACACCCTTTAAGATTCACATAAACATGGAAAATAAAATTCTTCTGATAGAAGTTGAATGAATTCAACTTTAAAGAATTATATGTAAGAGCCACGTGTCAATCAGTACCATGTGTATTCACCCTACTCATTATAGGAGAAGCATAGCACACAAACCACAAGAGGGCTAATCAGGAACATCTTCCATAGTACAATGAGAAAACATTGTATAGTTTATAAGACCTTCAACCCACTAGTTGGCCTCAGTAATTACTGGAACATACTCTCCTTATTAAGCAAGCCTTTAAATAATTGATCTTTTATTTGCTCCTGCTCGCTAAGGAAATACCATACATAAACAGAATTTTTTATGCGTGTGGTACCTTATTTGCAAATTTTGCTATTGAGAAATACATGATTAGGCTGTGTATCAAGAGACCAGGGTTCTAGTCCCAGATCTGCAGCTGATGCACTATATGACCTTGGGAAAGTCATTCCCTGCTGTGCCTTCATTTTGTCTAAGATCTGTTGTCCGTCTTTCATTTCATCTGGTTTAAATTGTCTTAATGTCTTTGACTTTCCTGTAAACACCTCCTGCAAAATTACTACATTTTCCAATACATCTGAGATTAGAATGCCCCCAAATTTTCAATTTAAATAATAATAGAAACCTTTGAGATTAGTTAGAAAAATAGCTTACTGACTATTATTTTTTTTAATTTTATTAAGCTGATTTAGATTTCATCACTTCACCAGGTTCTGCAGTTGGCACGGGAATGGCTTGATTTGGGAAACTTTCTGGAAGATGCTTCTTGAGAAAAAACTGTGTCTCAGGATGTGTTTCTTTTCAAGCTGCTGATGAGGGCATGTTGCTGTTCTCTCTTATCTCATAGTGAGGGGATAAAAGTTAATAGAGCTTCCTTCCATACAGCATTGGTACCTAGTTTTTATCACCTCATTCTGTGTGATGTGTGAGTGCCAGAAGGGCGGTGTGCCAGCAAGGAGGCAACTGTCCACCATGATAAAGCTTAAGCACATCACTCTGGGGAACAGATGGGACATTGGCTGTGCTGGAGGGAAGGTAGAGGACTTTGAACACTCATCTTTCATCCAGTTCAGATGAACAAGTGAAACATAGAGTATATGGTTTCACAAAGAAAAATTCAAATCAAAAGGAAAGCTTTGTGCTTTTGCTTTTAGAGATTTTAAGTAATGTTCAAAACCCTTCGCAAATTGTTTTGAGCAAATAAATATACATCATAAATATATTTCAGTCTATGAATCCCACAGACAAGTGCTGCTTTGAAACTACTTCTCATACTGTGCTCCTAATGGTAACGTGGATTGTGTAAAAATTATATTATAATGAAGAGACCTGAGGATGTAATACATTTTTAATCAGAAGTATTACAAACAGTGTAATAACCCTTAAGAGGAATGGTTCTAAGGATGTGTCTGCTAGCTTAGCAGGAAGCTGGATAGAAAGAAAAAACGTTTTACATGAATATATTTTAATTAATTAAATATTAGGCATGCATATTGTTAGCGTATTTACTGAGGAAAAGGCCTATGTTTTCTATACAATATGATTTAGAGTATCCAGAAGCCTTTGAAATTCTCCATGTATAGTGTATATATTTCAGCACTTGATAGATATTTAAAGGATATAATAAAGGTGTATTTTAATACTAGATTGTGGAACTGGAGAATCGGGAGGGGCAGGACAGTTAAAGCACATTGCAGATATAAATTCATGCTTTGTTCTGGACTCAGGGTAGAGGCTTCTCTCATGCGTCTGAACTACAAAGGCAGTCAAACTGGAGAACGAATGGTTGGTTATCATCTTTCCCAGTGTAGGTTAATGCTGAGAGGTGTGCTGAGCAAAATGCAAAGTCTCAAAGACCTGCAACCCAAGGGCTGTAGCCAGTCTTTAGGGCTTTGATCACATAAGATAAGCAAGCTGTCAGAGAGACAGCATTTGATGTTTCAAAAATATTATAAATCATATCTTGGGAACCTGGGAACTGAGGCGCTGCAGAATGTGACTGTGGTGAATCACTACATGCTACTTCTCATCTCTTGAGTTATTTTCCTCGCTTAAAAGATAGCGAGCACTGCTGTGCTTGAGGATGATGTTTTTGGTGTCCTTGCTGGTTTCTAATTGTTATGACTGTTTTCAGCCCACTTACAGAATTTTCCTCTTGCAGTTTCAAAGAGGTTCTTTGTGCATCGTTGTAAATAGCTGCATAGCGATGTAGTGTACAAGCTTCAATCCAAGGCCATATACACTGGTATATAGGTAGCAGTGAATGCTGGAAATAGTACATACTGAAGAGTGAAAAGAGAAAGGAATATTGTCAGTCAAAATGCTTATTACCTGCCAAATATTAAAGCAAACAGTTGATGATGCTATGTGCATTAAATTTAATATTAAGTCCAACATGATGAATACAATACAGAAACTGTGCAGTAAGAAGAATCTAAATTATTACAAGTTCTTGAGAATCCACTCTGTTGACTAAATCTTAATATTTAGTCCACAAGACCTGCAGTATAGAATGTTGAAATAATAACAGAATCAATTTATTAGTGCCTTTTGCATCAGTGTTTCAAAGCACTTTACAGCAACACAACAATCTTAAAAGGCATACATTACCTTGGATATATCTAAGTAAACATACAAACAAAACATGGGCTGAACGCTGTCTTCAAACCATACTGCTCCTACTACAGAATGACTAATTGGGATAATGTATCGCAAACATTATAAAAAAACCCCATCTCATCGTATGTATATCAGGTCCCTTCATCTGCCTGAATATTAGAAACAAATTATGAGTACTTTGTCTTTCTTCTTACCAATGGTATAGATGAGTGAAGAAAATGGTTTGCCAAAGACATGATTTGTCCTAGAATAGCTCAGAAATTATTGATCTTAGTAACAATTCCATTTTAATTCTGTCTGCTTGAACACCTGATATCTGTTCTTAAGCCCAAGTACAATTGATATGATTCACAAAGAGTAATTTTGAAGATCCTGTGGGATTGATGCATGACTTTCCAATATGTCAGTGGTGTCAACAGTTACCAAAGATACAGACTCCCTTTTTATGAGAATTTTTCTTGACACTGAGAATATTTTCTTGCACTTTGGTAAAGCAGAAAACCTCAGCAGAATGACTGATACTATTTTTACTCAGAGGCAAGTTCAGTGTTGTCTATCCAAGACTTCTTATACTGTTTCCCGAGGGAACATTGTATTTGCTTCAAGATAGTGATCTTCTGGCACTTGACCAAGATTTCTAAAAATTCATTTCTTGTCAGGAGAACATAACATCCCTCCAAAGCTAAGTTCTCCAGGCATGATGATACTGTCAGCTGCAAGGGTCAACTCACTAAAGCAACAAACAGAAAAACAAGGCCATGAAATTCCTTCCTAGAGAATGCAACAATTCCTTCAGAGATTTCATCTCTTACTGTTTTACTTCCCTCCAAAAATGCAAACATCAAGAAAAAAGTAGATGTCTCTTCTCTGTTTTCTGTGCCCAACTCTCACTACCCACCCCAAATTTGGGAGAATCAATTGGGGGGTTACCCAATTCAAGCTATTATGGATTAAGCAGTAGATGGAGTACACAAAATGTTCCCGAATTGATACACCAGATCTTTGCATAGCTAGAACCTCATTCTTAAACCAAGGAACTCCATTGTTTTCTTTCTATAGTAGTATGATCTGCCAAGAGATTCAGTCTTTCAGATAGGTATGTCCTTAGCTATGTCTAAGAAGCTCCTTGAGCATATCATCTAACTTGAATATTTAGAGAAAAATACAGATTAATTTGGGAAATGATTAAGAACTGTATGTATTGAGTGACAGAAAATTTGGATCATCTGAAGAGAGAAACAGGTGTGTTTCTTAATCTTGATTAAAAATGTGAACTGAATGGAATTATACATGAGGGAGGGCTGAACAAAGGAAGGTTGATGCTATTTTCTCAGTATTGCAATAAATGGAAAACAACTACCTACTTCACAAAGGGAAAAGAATGGATGTATTTGTAGAATATCAGTTTAAAATAGGCTGCATCTATTTCTGTTGCAGATCACTGCCCCCTGCGATGCCCACTCTGGCATGGATGTCTGTAGGTGCTGTGGGATCTTTATGTCAGAGATTGTCAATGAAGCTGCTGTCAGAATGCCCTGTCTTGGCCCTATCCTGACTCCATGCACAGAACCACTTTTTCCCACCTCGAAGTGAGCACGCTTTTACCACCTCAGGCTTTTTCTGGGTTTTGCCAGCTGAAGTTCCCCAGGCTCTTTCAGGCAGTCTCATTTCCCAGCACAATTCTGCCTGCATTCCCTGTCTTATAATTCATCTTTGCTCTTTATCTGATTATCACTGTATTGCTGGCCAGTTTAATGTAGAGACAACTTGACCATATTCACTTCTTTATTAAATAATTTATTAATAAACTCAGGAGACTGCTCAGATGACTCAAATGAACTTTATTAGCATAGTGTGAATAATTCAGCACTTCCTACAAAAAGAAAAGGCCTTAGGAAATACAAAATAAGGATGCTATCTTGCCAACTTTCCCAGCTAGGAGTCGAAGGGCACTGGTCTGCTGCCAAAGTCTGTCCCCGTAAGAAGGCTTTCAGGCTTAACTTTTCACAGGAGAGCATATTTCAAGATACAAAACCTAAAAGTTTTAAAAAATTAGTAGGAAATCCAATAATGTTGATTTCTTGGAGAAGTTTCTTCTATACAAGTAATAACAGATTGAGACTACCCATCTTTAGATGTTTCCAAAATATCAATCAGGTCAATATCATAATTAATTTCCCAGTCTGAACAGTAAATTAACCTAACTTTATGCATGTGTGACTGAAACATAAAGTTTTGACTCGGAACTCAGAATGGCGGGTGTGTTGAGGAGAAGAATCTTGGTTATATATTGAATCTTGATTATAATCTTGACAAGATTATACAATTATAACTCAAGAATGCTGTATATACAGTGTGATTTTGCACAAAGGACTTCTATGTTATGATATGTTTTCACAACAAATAAAGGAAATAAAGGAGATCTTTCAGGGATCTTCCCAGCATAGGAGAAATTCTTCTTTAATGGTGATGCCTACTGTTCTTGGGGATTTTATCCTCTGCCTGTCTCTTCCAGATGCAGTACGCTTGTTAGCAGCAGGAGGTATTACTCATATGTTCTCACAGGAGACAAAAGATACACAGAGGAGGAAAATGACATACTATTATGCTTAACTTTGTGGATATCTGAAAATACTGCAGTGCTTTGGAACCTTTGATGTGACCATGATCCTTTTGAAGTCAGTGGCACAGAAATGCCTTAGGCTCCAATGGATATCAGGGAGTCCATTAACAGGTGCCTCCATTCTGCCTGTGGAAAACAACCCTGGTTCAAACCCACTGGAGTCCAGATTCTCAATGATTGCTTTCATTGTACTATCCCACACAAACAGGCCCACCAGGCTGGAGGAATAAGTACATTTTGGCAAAAGGGGGTCTAGTCATCCAAGACGTGAATCTGTCACCTTTAAGACTGTTTCCATGCTGAGTTGCTTCCTTTTCTGCCTCAGCTCTTCCCTCTTTAAACTGAGAATAAAAATGTTATACCTGCTCCCAGTTACCTCTCAATAGTAGCAAGAATTAATTAGCTCATATTTGTATACTGCTTTGAATGTGTAATGAGCACTGTTGTTTATTCTTACAATTTAAGACTTCTGGACATGAAGATTAGGGCCCTGTATATACTGATTTCTTTCTATTTTTACAGTTGTAAGTTGCTATTAAAAATATGCACAACTTATTACAGCTCCTTTCGCCAAGGAAATGGTGACAAGCTGTTGTACAGGTAATAAGGCAACATACACTTCTGTTTTGCAAGTAACTTATCTCCCTTTTCTTTGCTCCCTCGCCGAAGGCTTTTTTTGTGTGATGCCTGGGAAAAGGCAGGCACCACTGCCTGGATTCCCTTTGTCTCATTCTTTCTCTGCTAGGAAGGCCACAAGTTCACATTTTAAGAGAAATCCTCTGAGATTCATGTGTGTGGTGATTTCTATAAAGCAGCTGGAAGTACATTTTTATGACAATATCTGATTTTGTTTACAAAGGCCAAGCCCAATTCTATTGTAAATCTCTAGGGGAAATGCTTTTAACTTTTATTCAATTAATTCAAAATACTGAGGCAGTAAAACCAACTTGTTTAGATGTCCATTGTAAAAGGAGTGATTTATAGTGTCAGTTGCTCTAATGATAGCTTTATAGGATTAAATTATTTATTGCTAGGAATTCAAGAAAACTAAAACTAAATGCAAAACCAATAATGCTGCTATTTATGTTTCTTTGGAAAAGAGGATCACTACTTTTTCTTGTCTCTTCTTCATTGTTTCTTACTGTATAACTAACTTTTGGTAATTGAAATATGCGTCAGTGATGGAAAATCGTGAGTTGTAACCCAGCTCCTTCTGGAAGAATGTACAAATAAACCAACTCTCTCCTATTTATTAGCATTTTGTTTCTTCAATGCTTGCAAAAACAGTCTTGAAAAGGTCTTCTTTCATCCTCCCCAAGATTATCTGAGATGAAGACTTCACCTTACTCCTTCTTATATCAGTGACAAAAGTTCAACGCCTGGCACATTGAGGTCCAATCTTTGATCATTGGCCATTTCTGCTGAAAACCCAGCATTTTCAAATCACAGTCTTATGTGTTGAACACACATATTTTTAGGACAAAATCAGCTTGCATTCTGGGCTTGCCTGGGGTATTATCCTCACTGTAAATAGGAATACAATTTTGTTGAGTGAGTAATTCCTGTAATCTGCACTCCAAGTATTACCCTTCATTAGACTTTGACAGGAGACCGGAAAATCAGGGGAAACGTCTCACTCCATCAAAGTCCATGTCAGTATCTTCACTACAGAGAGAAACCTGCTGGTCTCAGAGAACTTACTGTATGAGCTGGAAAAGACAAGAACGGATGGAGGAAACGAGAAGAAAAAAGATCCAGGAGTGCCTGATGTTTCAAAAAGTCACAAGAGCCACCAAGCAACAAAAGCTACATCTCTGACTCTCACTACAAAGCTCTGCAGATGCTGGAAGAGGTTGTCTCAAGAGTACAAACAGCATACAAAACAAGATACAGAAAAGCATGATACAAAGTACAGTTACAAAAAGCACGCCTTTGAAGGAAAAGAAGGTGTAATCCACATCACAGATATATTTAAGGTAGATTCTTGTTTTTTATACTGAGGCATGAATAATAATGTTCAATGAAATTGTGCATAGAAGGCATGAGACTAATTGACTATTAGCAATTTTGGGGATCACAAATCAGACATTCATTATCTGCCACTGCATCTGTTTGCAGATTCTGTAACTTTTGTTCACTTTAGCATGTTGTTATTATTTGCTCAGAATGTCACATCAGAAATTAATTGCCATTATAAATTAGTTTAAAAATTCAGCTATCCATTCGTGGAACTAAGTACATCACGTGACTGGAAACTACTCACATACCAGGAATATTGAGAAAGGAGAAGAAACAAATTACTGTCAAAAATGTCTTTTTAGAAACTGTTGGTTGAGCAGTTATATGTAATGAACCTATTCCTTAAATCACGGTGTTACTTGAGAGCTATTAGGTAAACAAAGAAAGAAGGATACAAAGAAAAAATGGATATTATTTGTAGTGTTTGCCAGGCTGCTAAGCAAACAAGTAAAAGCAATTTTCAGCAAACTGAGTGAGCATCACAAATGAACTAGGGTGTCACACAGGAAACAAAAAGTAAAATAACTTTAGCTTTTCTTCCACAATGAAGAAAATGTGCGGGTTTTGTCAGAAAGGAATGAGAGAAAATCTGCATGAGTCTACCTGAGAAAAGAACAGCTGTGTTTGGCATCTTCAGACTCTAGAAAATAAAGTATTTTGTTAGCAAAAATCCATCTGTTACTAAAAAACATTGGATCTACAGAAAATTTACCTAGAGTGTTTTTAAGAAGAGTTTGTATGTATTTCTGAAGATGTAATTAAAGAATTCTTTTCATTCCTAAAGCGTACAGTTGAATTTTTTCATGAAGTGTAAGAATTACAATTTTAGGTAATTGTAGGAAGAACGCCCCATGTTTGTGATATATAATGTAAATAATCAAATTTAAATCAGTGGACATTGTACAAATCATTGCACACTTACTTACAATGTAAACAATGTAATACAACAGACTAATAGAGAAAGGATGGCTAACAAAAAGATTGAAATTAATCCCAAGCAAATTATCCAAAACAATGTTTCACAGAAAGCTGAAAAATGTCAGTCAAATAGAACCCAATATAATTTTCATTAAATTGGAGAGACAATCAAGTTCACCACGCTTGGAGTTAATAATAAGCAATATGAGGAGCTTTTATTGTAGTTAGTGATGGTTATACAAGAAAAGAATGACACTGATAAAGAAATAATTGAAGAAATTAGTTTTCTGACATCGATAAGAAAGAATTACTTCCAATAAAGTGAAATATGCAATCAATCAACTCAAGCAAGGACATTCTCATGGGAAAGATGGAAAGATCACAGCACGAATTACACTATAGTTAATGACCTAGAGTAGAAGTGTAGGTCACAGGATAAATAGTTAAACAAACTTTATGAGACCTCAGCATCTACTGGTGAAGGAGCAATGGATCAACAGAATAAAGTGCCTTTGTTTAGGACATGCCATTTGGGCCTTGCAAATGGCATGATGGAGCATGGATGGAGGAGCCGTGCCATCCCAAATGTTTTCTTTTTTAAAAGAAAATTACTCCTGAGTGCATAAATGTAAGTCTTCAGTAGTGATTTTACTGGGAGATTTTATAGCAGTTGAAGATCAGGCTGAGTAGCTTCAAGTTAATTTTCTTTCAGCAGGGAGGGACACACAGATTGATGCAGTCTCTCTTTTTTTTTATTGTTGTCTTGAAGGTATTTTATCCCATCATAAAATAGGCTAAATTAAAATGAAATAAGGAATGTCTGCAGCTTGCCACAAAAAATTTAATAGACAAAACCCTTATGCAGTTTTGAAATTTTATCTTAACGTCTAAATCCACTGCTTTTTTCTTTTTTTTAAAGAAAAGTAGGGTTGGAGATTTTCCCCTCAATGAAATAGAGAGATAATGGATTTGGACATTTTTCAATTATATAGACAATAATTTACAGATAAGATGGACAATAAAGGTCCATGTTATGGAGGTAGTAGCCGCAACCTTCACCTCGTTTCTGATGTTTACGCCAGGTAAAAGCACCCAGAGCAGAAACAAGAGCCTCCAGTGTCCCCTTAGTGGGTGCAGAGTGTGCCTGGCCCCCGCAATGAGAACAGCAGCCCTCCAGCACAGCACACCCTGCTGCAACATCCTGCCCCAGCCCTTAGGGTTTCTGGCACCAGGGCGATTAGGTAGCCAACACATCTGAGGCGATTCGCTTATTTATTTTACACATTTATATGTGTAAATATAAATATGTGGATTTACACATAAATACACGTATTTATTTACACATTTTACATATTTATTTTTACACATTTCACATGTGTAATCTTTCCACCTATATTTATTAGATACCACAGATATATAAACTGGCAGTGTTTTCAGACAGTTCTTACGGAAAGAAGAATAATCAAAAAGTAGCGGTATCTTCAGGGGCTGTTACTTCAAAACTATTGATGTCCATCAAAAATACCTACTCCACCGTAACCTGCATCTTTTGCTTTCTCTCCTTGCAGCCCAGTTGAGAGTCTGTTTCACTGGACGATTAGCCCACTATCCTGCTCAGATGGATATTGCGCAAACGGTGATTTTTCCCCCTCTACCTCAAATGTCCTTCAAGATTCATCTTGTTTAGGCAATTGGTAGCATTAAGCAATTGCTGTTATACAGTCCACATTTTTCTACTTTCCAGTGAAGATTAATAATTCCTATAATGTGAAATGTTTTGGAATCATAAGGACATGAGATTATATTAGGTAGGAGAGAGTGGTGATGGTAACAATGGTGAAATTGCTTTTCCAGATTCTGCATTCTAGCCACCTTAATCCTTTTTTCCTTTCACAGTTCTTCCCAAAACATTTACATGAGAGGAGAAACACAAAATACTATGACCACTGAGAAAGAAACTAATGAAATGATTCACATATCAGAGACTGACACAATGGCAGAAGCATTGCGAGATAGGTAACATATTGAAGCATCATGTATTTTTTTTTTTACTATGTTTGTATGTTTTCCATATATTTGGTATTATATTATGTAAGTCTGAATATGTATATACACGTATATAAATGCATTGTCAGATACGCTGGAATCAGCATCAGAAAGCTCTCTTATACTTAAGGACTTGAAAAAATTTTAGTCCAGATAAAGACCACGGGCATTCATAACAAAGTCACAGGAGGGTTGGAATTAGACGGTCTTTAAGGTCCCTTCCAACTCTAACCATTCTATGATTCTATGATTCTATGATTAAAAGGTGTTTTACTGGATCGAGGTTTTGCTAATACTGACTAGAGCATTCTATGGTTTCTACTAAGAGCTGGGGATTTCAATTTAACCAGTTAGATATAAGCATAAAAGTTCATAAAATTAATCAAAGGCAGCTAGGACAATTCCCTGAGTGTGTAACAATCAGGCATTTTGATAAGACATACCAGTATAATAAGAAAATTATAACTAGGGACTCTTCTGTCTCCGCTTTTGTTACAAGCAAAGCTTTGATTATACATGTCCATCCTCTCATATTATATTTCACAACAAAATTAAGACGGAACCTCACCTGGAGTAATTTCTGCTTAAGCCATATCCATGAAACAATATCCATGCATGTCAGCTGAAGATCTTCATCTTCCTACTCCTCCTCCCCTCTCCCTTTGCAATGTCTGTACTTTACTAGAGGTTTGTTCTTGACTAATGTTTTAAGTATCTGACAAGATCAAACAGTTTTATTACCTTACATGTTTAAAGGCCCTCCAATTTGGCAAGAAGCTCATGATCTCAGTGGAAGCTTAATGCAAAGAGAATTAATTATCTTTGAAAGCAAAATACTAAAAATGCAGTTCTCATGTTTGTAGCCTTCGGACCTGCAAAATACATGCTATGTCTTAAAACGAAGCACTCATTATTTGACATAAAAAGCTATTCCTTGTAGTAGATGTTTTTTGGTTGTTGGTCCAAGTAATCAATTTTGCAACATCACTTCTCTGAAGAGGCAGTAGAGTGCAATGCACAGTTAAAAATATTTAATAGTCAGAACATTTTGCCCTTCAAATATATCTCCTGGCTGCATAAAATGAACATATGAGAGCAAGACATGCTTCAACAGTGCATGTGAGTAATTCTGCCTCTTTATACCCGAGTAGTTCTTTGAAATGGTCAGTATCCAGACAGAAGGGGAAAAAAAGGAGCTGAAGACAAATGATTACATCAAGCAGTCTGAGCTAATCATCCGTAGGTGAAAACATTTACCCTCCTAAATACAACCCTTATGATCCAAATGAGGTAGAGGACTTGGGAGAGGCACAGCAGTGCACAAATGATGTCATGACACACAGAATCACCACTATATCATGGGAGAAGGGAAAAATTATTGAATATTAGTAGCTTTTCCATTTGAAAGGATAATTTTACTTTTTGGTTGTCAAAAATGAGTACTATCATGGAATACCTTAATTCATACTGCGTTTTAGCTGTGTAACAATTTTAATTCCCTTTTTCTTGGAATTCTTGGCAGTTTAAGGGCCAGTGGTGGGCACGATATGTAGGTTTCAGTGAGAATGGGTATTTGGATAAAAGACTCGAGTCTTTTTATCAAAGGAAAAATATTACTGACAATAAAAAACATATTTTTAATTCCATAGAAAGTTTTAAGTGCACTTAATTGCTAACAGAGCAGCCATGTTCTTATTTTATCTGCTTACATGTCAACTGGTAAAAAATCTCATAAAGTCATCGGCGTTGCTTCAGTGTAAAATTGTTGTTGAGGAGATAGATCAGGTTCATAATTTTATCTAAATTGTTTTTATTTGTAATGGAACCATGTGACCCACAGAAAAATGTGCACTTATCGTGGATCATTTAACACAGCCATCTCTACATTTCTTAAGAATGAAACTTTCATCACAGTGTGACTTTTGTTCAGGATATCAATCTTGTTATTATGCCTTGGCTTAATTCACTCTCACAATAAAAACGTACTTGCACTTGGCAGATGAAATAAGGAATAATGAGGTACTTACAGAAATTAGATTTCTACATTATAATATAATCAGATTTTAATGAAACAAGTAATATATACCATTCATACCATTTTGGTTTGTGATAAACCTCACTGGATTAACACAAGATTTGTTTTGGTCACCACGAAGAACTGAAATGATTTATTCTTTGATGTAAAATGTTGTTTTATCTGTGTAAAATCTATTACGGCATTATATATGGCCTTTATTATTTCTCTCCTATTGGATAATTGGAGGTCTACAGTATTATTTAAAGTGATGAAGTAGCAGCCTTAGCTCATTTTACACTTTTCAATTTCATGCTTGTCTTCTGTAAAATCTTTTCCATAAATTAAAGTTCCACAGAACATGGATACAGCACAAAGTATAAAACTTAAATACATATTGATTAAAATTGTATCCAGAATCAATGAAACTAGAATTTCTGGTGAATGTGTGTTACCAATCAGTGTAAACTTCGCTTATAAAGCACATATTCTAACAATAGTGAACTTAATCAAGCCAAGTTAGAAATAAGAAAGCCAGCAATATCAAGGTCAGCAGCAGAATGTTTACAACAGTGACTGTGAGCTCAGTTGTCATGATTAAGCCTATGTTACCTTCAAAATGCCCTTGACCTACATCCTCTTCTCTTGCACAGAAATATAACAAAGAAAAGAAGTTAACATGAACACTCAAGTCTTAATATGAGTTTTTGCTGAAGAACTTCAGGAACTTAACTGGATCCTACATCTAAAGGTAAGCTATTGTAGGCTAGCCTGTAATTAATGCTCTGAAACACATCTCCAGACGGAAAATGAGATCTTAGATGTGTCTCCTTGAGGTGCCATCTCTCTTTAATGATTTCATAAGATGAATAAGCCTGAAACTTTGGTGCTGCAGAAAAATGCATTATATTACCACAATGAAAATGATCCCAAGTGTCTATAGTTCAAACATTTTCCAAATATAGATGTATACAACAAAGTACAGATTTGGAAGAGAATAAAGCTTAACAGGTCTGCATAGAAGCAGGTACTTTTCTCACCAAGACAGACAACTGTTAGTATTATAAATGGACAAGCCAATTACTGGGCTTAGGAGCAAATGAATTTTTGGAAGCTGTAAAAATCATTTACCTTAACACCTGATGTTCCCTCCCAGATTCATAGTATTCTACTCTCCTAGTTCTTTTTTGTTATTATAGCCTGGTGATTTCAAGGATCCATGCCTCCTTGCCTAAGTGGATATTTTTGTCACGCTCTTTATAGGAACTGATATTAATTGTAAGATGTTCAAATTGGTTTTGTTACTGATTTAAGCAGTAGTTCATATTCTGCCAAACTTCAGTTAAACTACTATGGCTGTCCTTTTAGTGACCTTCCCAGTGGAGCTGTTTATTTGCAGCTTGGATGGGATGAAAATATCGTTTTAGAGAGATAACACGTTTTCTTTATGTTTCTTATTTTCATATGCTCTGGCAGAGTTATGTGGGAAGATTCTCCATTTGGCTTCTTTTGCATTGTAAATATAACTTATTTTCTGTGTTTTTTTCACACTTAGGCCTAAGGGTCACTTGCAGATTTCAGTCCACAAGAAGTGGCTTTGTCATCCCAACATCTGTAAACTAGTACTTTGTATAAATTCTAGGTGAAGGTTAACCACTGACTCATAAAATCATAGCTAGTAATGATATGTTTTAAAATTTAATTTTACATTTTGGATAAGCATGCAGAAGGATGTACAGTGTCAAGTATTTGGAACAAAGATTTTTGAAAAGGACGTGGAAAATCCCCAAACATGAATTGGGGCTCACTAAATGCCCTGTCAGGGAAGAAGTGGCATACTGTGTAGGGTATCACAGAAAAAAGCCTTATAATAGACTTGTTATGGTGTGTAAGTACTATAAAAAGTAGACCCCTTCCCCCCTCCACCTTTGCAGACCATTAATCTCTCAGAGGAAAAAATAATGAGAGTCAAAGGTTGCAGATCAAAGCCACACAAATCTCTAATGGAAACAGATTTTACAGTAAAAATAATTAACCTGTGGAAATCTGAAGGGAAGAAATGGTTTCTACTGGTGATATCAGTGGTGATCAAGTGTGTAAATGTTCATTAATGCCA
>KZ507407.1:36719-78581 GCA_002844005.1 Limosa lapponica baueri
GAGCTCATTTTTAATAAGAAAAAAAATAAATAACAAAACCCACAAAGACATTAAGATACCTTGACAAGGTATCACTTCAGAGCTTGAGATCAGTTTCTTGAACTGCCTTGCATTCCCAAGGAAATACCTAGAATTTGTTTCTATTTGACATGCAATTAAGATTTGATTGAAAAAAATATATATCTCTTTTACTCTGGATTTGAACTAAGCCACAATTCCACTTTAAATCTCTTAGCCTTCACTTCACTTCAGGCACTTTGGGTAAGAGAACGTGCTTTGGGACAAGATGTGCTGAAACATGGACTGTGTCTGAGATATCCATGATACCTTAGAAACAGATGAACAGTAATTGGGATGAATGCTAGTGAAGCCCTTTTGAAAACTTAGTAGCTAAATTTAAAAAAAAAAAAAGATAACAAAAATGCAATATTTGTATTCTAAATTTTGAACAAGGTGATTCTATGAATGGCTACACAGTTGTCCCTATTGAGAAATGCAAAGAGTGACTTTGTAATTAAAAACAAAGCACTTAGTACTGTCTCTGGGGATGCTCTGGAGCTGTGATAAAACTGATTCATATGAGTGACAAACCCACACGTATGATAGGCAATTTCTTCTGACACCTTTATCAGCACCAGAGCAGCCACTGAATAAAGAAGCAAAGCTGTCAGAGATGGACAGATTGCAGGAACATGTGTTTTTCCAATTTCACCCATCAAACCATATATGCAATGTTTTGAGGAAGAAATCTGAGTCACATATATGTTATACAAAGCGTACTGCTAACCTGGTCAACAAAAATGAGGACGTGTGTCACCCAGCCTAAAAGTGGGTGAAGAGAGACCATTAACTTATGAATAAGGCCTTAGTAAAGTTTTGTATTGATAGGATAGTAAGTTCAGCTATGATTTTGACCACCTTCTAAAGCTCTCTTGCTCAATAGAATAGAGAGGGAATGTAAAAAAAATTACTAGGTTACTAAAATGTGAAACATGTACAGTTAAATTAGCTAATTCAGGCCTGGGTGCCAGGCGAAAGGAAACAGGTGTACCCATCTGAGAGTGTCTATCTATCAGCCTGGGGAAAAGAAGAGGCTGAGGAAGGGGAATCACAACTGTATTAATTTTCTGCCCTTGCAAAATACAAGGGAAAAGGCTGCATACTTTAATAATTCAGTGAGAACTGGTGAAAAAGCCTCCCTGACCCAAAACAGAGGGCAAATGAAAAGTATACTCAGCATCATTCTAGAGGGGAAGACACAATGCATAAGAGAGTTTGGGAATACTGTAAAAAGCCTGTCTTAAAAAAATATAGGAAATCCCTCTGGAAGTATCCAAAGTTACAAAGCATACAAAGCTACATTCAGAGTATTCTTAGGTTCTACCAGGTTTTCAGCATCAGAAAACAGGCAGACTTGGCTATAATCACAGTGTAGCCATGCTTTTACTATTTTTTAAAATCACTTTAATACAAAGCTGTATGATTTCAACCAAGTTCTAGGATGTGTTGAGCGGTACTTCAAATCAAGCTGTCTTTCCTTCCCAAGATACAAATATTTTCTTCAGAGAGACAAGATAGCACAAGACTTCTACATTTCCCTGACTCAGGGCTGTAAGAAACATACACTTCATTGCAACATCTGAAGACCATAGGTGCCAGACGCTGTCAGCCGTTCACCAAAGGTTCAGAGATGGTTAGCGGGGAACTAACACAACAGGTTATTTTTCAAAACCTGTTCTAGTAATCTGGCTCAGATCGTTGTAAGGGTTTTCAATTATTAATGGCCAGAATGCCTGGAAGAAAATTCCATTTATTGTTTTTCTCCCCTGTGCTGTGGTTGTTTTTTCATCTTTCTCAGAATTGACAATAGAATCTCCACTCCAACCAGCAGCATTGAGAAAGGGATTTTATTACAAAATCGCTGTACACAAAAGATCTATATTAATTGCATAATTCTATAGGCTGAAACAAGATGTTATATGCATAGAACTAATGGTCAGAGATATTCTGGAACTTTCCTAGTCTAGCATAATTTTAATATTTCTTGGGGAAAATATTTTTTTTTTAAATACATATATTATTAATCTGACAGGCACAGTAGTCCTTTTTCTCTGAAGCAGTATGTGTAAAAGAGGACTTCCAGAGGGAAAGGTCTGTTTGCAATTTAGAGCCAGTACAGCACAATCTTTGTGCATAACATTGGCATTCAGAAAACTTGTATTGTATTCCCAAGTCTGGTGTCTCATCACTGGTTGATTTTTGAATACAAATTTTTACAACAAAAATGATCACTATGCAGCAGTTACATATTAATAAGTATGCACTCGGTTTTACTATCAATGTTTACAATTTGAATCACATTAATCCAATCAAATACCATAACCCTTCATTATGTGGTTAAGCAACATTTGTGATTAAACCATCGGGTTTTTTACAATATTTAGAATGTTTTCTTATTAGGGACTGCAATAGTATCATCTGTTAAATGGGGAAGATGCTGGTACATAAATTTGTAAAGTGCTCCAAGTTCTATGTAGAGAACACTACTAAGGATTGCTATAAATTCAGCTCTGATAAGTATAGCATTAGGAAAGTATCTTCCTCTGTTCACAGTGACTTCACACTATGATAACTACAGATGCATGTACTAAACATTCCAGATAGCTAGTTTTTATTTCTTGTCCTCTCTATAAACATAGAAAGCCTTAGAATACTGTATTAACATTACACCTATTGCAAACTCAAGATTTAGTATACCACAAGGAATAAAGAAGAAATGCAGTGACTCACACTGGCTTAAAATTAATCTTTATAACATACTGTATTAGTGTATAGGCTTTAAAATATGCAGCCTTAATATTTTATGCTGTGTTGGTGTTTAGTATTATTTTCAAGCAACAGCCTCTCCCTATCCCTTTAAATAAAACTTGACATGTTATAGTTGGTAGAGTTGGAATATTTCCTAAATTACTTAATTTTAGTTAATTTCTGCATGACACTTAGATATAAAATGCTATAAAATTATATAATTAATTATTAGGTATTTTATTAACTTGCTTAACAATCAAGCCCTGAATCGAGAAACAGAAACCATTTGAAAAACTCTTGTCTTTGATTCAGTGCAACACTGAGTCTCTCCATTCGCAGCTTTGTTCATATTTTACTGTGGTGTGGTAATAATGATGTCTGAACCTGATCATTGTGTTTCCCTTGTAAGTTAAATGCAACTCCCTGTTTCAGCTATTCTATTGAGACCAAAACCCCTCGCCTGGGACATGTGATGATGAGACGCCTGACAAAAGTACACATTACGGGGATACTTTTACTTTTACATTGAAACCCGAGTACTGAGCTGATTCAGAGTCCTATTACTCTCACCACTGTGAGCACTGTATAACTAGGCACATGGGAGACTCACTGATCATTTGGCACAGCAAATGGAAAAATGGCAGTATTTCAATGACAAGCTGAAAATAAGCTGGAAGACCAGACTCTTCTGAAAAATACCCCTTTAGAACTGTTGTTTGAAGTGTTATCCTATTTAATCATGTTATATCACTAACAAGTTATGTATAATCCAACTACTCACTCACAAAGAACATTTCTCTAAAGAAGTGAATGTCTTTTATGTGAAGAAGAACATAAAAGTTGCAGGTCTTTGTCCAGAGCCAACACATTTTCAATCATATGGATTTCAGGCCCCTTTAACTCACTCAGAATCTGTGTTTATAGTGCCTAATAGTTAATGGAGCGAATAAGGTTTTGAGAACCTGCATTTGATGAATGCTGTTATTTAGGAAAATGTTCTAATACTATTAAAACACTTTAGTCCACCAGGTTGCACATCTATAAAATAACATGCTACAGATGCACAAAGGCATATAAATCCAAACACACAATGTCAAAAGCAACTAGTTTGTCAGTAATTCAGTCCTGGATGCTTCCCTGCTTGGCCCAAAAGTTTCTCACGCCAACAGGTCTGGAAAGCTGAACTGACAAACATAAAGGGCATATATCCCTTGTTTCTCTAGAAATCAAGCTAAACTCAATGAGATAAATTGCACATATAATCAATTTGGAGTGTATTTTTTTAAGATGGCTTTTTTAAGATGCTCAATTAGACATTGGCATTTGATGCTATCTGAGAAAAAAAAATCTTTCCTCCATTGGAGTGCCAAATTTGAATAGTTTATCATATGTTAATATATTCTGTGCATTGTTTATAATCCTTTTACCAACATTTCTTCTGCTGTTATATTCTTTCCTTAGAAGTTATATTGTATGGTGATTGCTCAATTGTAGTCTCCCTAAATGATGCAATATTCCTTCTGTTGTTAACATTAATGGGTTTTGTTCTCACGGGTGTCAGCTTGTTTATTTCTTCAATTTTGATACCTTATTCCAATAGATATCTTAAATTATTTATGTTTGTACCTTGTCATATAAAGTGGTTTCTCATTCAAAATCTAAGGCTTACTCGTATCTCCAACATATGACTGAATAGATATGAAGCCATTGAACACTCATTAAAAAAATATACACCAATATAGGGTCTATAAGAAAAGGGTCAACAGATTACACAAAGCTGGTGGTAAGGGGAATGTAATGCTCACTGTCAGCACCAGTCCCAGTGGAAAGAAAAATCTCTTGGTATGTATAATGGGCAACAGAAAGTGACTACAGTTATAAAGTCATATGATACGTAAAGGACACAGAAATCTTGGAAACATACTTTCAAAGATGTAATTTTTTTTATCAAAAGTTTGTAAAATACTGGCTACAAAATAGAAGTACCTACAATTGGAGATCTCAATTATCTTGATTTTAGCCCACTAATCTAGAAAGGTTTAAAACTCAGCATATAGGTTCTTTTTAGTCTCATCTATAAGCTGAGTGCTATACTATCAGAGGGAATAAAAGCCTTTTGGTTTGATTCTATAGATTGTTCACAGTCTTTAGCTAGTAAATCGGTATTTACTCAACTAGGAACCACAATATGATTTTCATGAAAATTGCCTTGAAAAATACAGCAGCTCTTCTGATGATCTCAAGTAATAGCAAAAGCATTCCTCCCACCTGAACCTGGTATATTCATAGGTGATTGTTAAGATGCCAAATCTCCAGCTGACTGTTACTTATATGTAAGCCTGGTGTGTTTTGTGTGGGTCAGAAGCCTGGCCAATGCTAGGAACAAACAAAATGGGCAGCTGCACAGAGTGAGCGGAAAGGCAGGTATCAAGTGCTTTCCTTCTCTTTCCATTGTTTCCCCTCCTGCTGTTGCCACACAAAGAGAGGCTGGGATGTGTACCCATCCCTACATGGATACCATGGGTACCCACCTCGCACTGCACGTTGGGTCTGGTGGGAACCAGAAAGTCTAGCACTACAGGGAGCTCTTGTCCCACTCCATCCATTTCCTTACTCAGCCCTGGCCCTAGGCTTAGTATCTGCAGCAGCCTCTTCTGCTTTCTTTTCTCAGCAGCCTGATAGGCAAGGAGGTTACACTGGGGCACTAAAGGGGCACTAGATAAGCAAATACTTATCTAGAGGGAGCGTTTGGAGATAACTATCTATGGAGAAAGGAAAAGGGCTGGAAGTCCTGGTACCTAGATGAATATGGGGAAAGAGGGGAATGGCTATAGGAGAGGAACAAAGTCATGAAGCCTTCCCTGAGCTTTGCCATTCTTCTCCTGCCCCACTACTCCCATTGCTAGAACTTTCACACTGCTTTTCTTTTGTCAAGTCAACTCTGAATACCTCCCGGCCATCACCACCAAAGTATTTTGTAATCAAAAGAAGACTTCTAATGTCTGCATTGGTTTTTTTCCCATTCTCCTGAAAAATATAAATCTGTCTGTTGTCAGTTCTGGCACAGAGAAATTTAATTTGCTGATGATGGCTTTGGCTAACTCTAACCATACTTTCTTTTTTCTTTTTCTTTTTGACTCCTAAAGGAGTCAAATTGCACTATGCAGCATAAATACCAGGAATCCTGTATGTATTATACATACAACTGTTGAGATTATTAGCAATCTAAAAGGTGTCCAGTTTTCTAGGCTCACTTTAACAACGAGAAAAAGATATACCTCCAGAGTTTGATTTAGCCGATTGGTGCAACAAGGAGCTGAAAGATCAGCACGCTGTGCTGCTCATCCCTTCTCTCAAGGCCAAATTATGCTCATTTCATCATTGTAGGTTTGTCCTGAGGATAGGAAGGATCTTCTGGCCCAGTTGTCTTGGTTGAATGTCTGTAATCTGATTCAGATTTTTTTGCCTTGATCACGGAAGTTGTAAGTCATTGCACAAAAGTAAAAAAATCAGGTAAGGGTGTCCTAGGAATGGGAAAAGGACCAGTTGTTTATTAGTTAACATCTGTGGAGAATAACTAGCAACTACATTTTGATTTGTTTGCATTTTCCACCCCTTTGTGCTGAAAGGATCAAGGTCTGCAAATACCTCTTCATGTGTTCAGCTTTAAGAGTTCAAACAGTATGATGAGGTATCTCAGAGCATGTCTACTGCTTGCTTAGTATGCTTTGGCGTACTTGGGAGGAAAAAACCAAAACCACCAAACACGGATACAGTTTGATAACTGAATCACAACTCAGGCAGCAATTATTAAGCAATTCTTAGAATATGAAGACAAAAGTCATTGTACCATAGCTCATTCTGTGCCCACTCCAATGCTTTCAGATGTAAAGCAGAGCAAAATCTGACTCAGTGTCGCCCAGTAGCATTTTCATCCTTGTTAAAGAACGTCCTTATTATTCTCCCAGTAATAGATTAAAATAGCTCATCTCGGCGCACCCAGAAAGAACACAGGTTTCAGCTGGTGCATGTTAAGTGCCTTTGTATTTAAAAAGCACAGAAAGGGGATTTTTCAGACCTCACAACTGATTGGTCTCGGTTGCTTTCACTGTCATTTGCAGGAAAGAGGACTGAGTCTGTTGGGAGCTATCCAAGTTGTGTCAGCAAAAGCCCCCTCAAACCCATGGTTCAGAAGAACATAAAACAATAGCTTAAGTTAATTGCACTATCCAGTGCAGCTTGCAGGGTTTGCTTGTCCATTTTCAATGTTCTTCATTGACACAATATTTACTGTATTTCGTTGCAAAGGAAGACCAATAAATGTGTGTTTTTCTTGAGTTTTAAAGTGGCCCCTCATTCTTACCGGCATAGCCAAGAGTCACACTGTTGTAATTGCAACCAGCCCTTTTTATTACTCCCTGACACTAAACTCACATCTATCCAGCTTTTTAACTTACTATGCAGAGATGTAAAATATGTCTCCATGAGTCAATGGTGGTATCATAAATACTCTGTTATGGGATATTAATGAAAGGGACTGCCAAGGTACCCATCATACTACCATAGCAGAGGGCCCATAAAAAGCCAATAAATCAAATAATCTTAACAGCCCATCTACAATAAGCAACGTATAAAAATGTGGTCTTTGTCAGATATATTGCTCTGGGTTCTCTTAGTCCTGGAGTTTGCTGACACTTATAACAAAAATAGCCAGCATAATGACCTTATCAAGCGTTACCAACCTCTGTTTATATACTACAAGCCCTTGTACACACAGTACAAATTGTAGGCATCATAAAGGCACATCTGTTAGCTGAGTAATGACACCTACCATATGCCCGTGAAAAAATATATAGAGGGAGGAGTTAGCAGTGGGGGTTGCTAAAACAGACTGGAGAGACTGCAAGTCCTTGGAAACCTGAAGAAACATACTGCAGAAACACCAGCCTCCAGCAGCTCAAGGACTGCTTACATGTATTTCCAAGCACAAGCCATTTCTAAATATAGTAGTCACTTTTTAAGTCTTTTATAATAAAGAGGATCTTTGGGGCCAATTATTTATTTTTGAACATGCAGGTCTAGACTGTGGATGTTTACCATACCAAGCACAGAGAATGTGTCTCTCATAGTGCAAAAATTCTTATTCTATGAGAAGTAGGTTTCTCCAAACCACCAAAACCTCTTTGAGAGTCTGTCACTTCAGAAAAGTTGAACGTGGCTTTTAACGTGGCACAATTTTACAGTGCAGCTGTGACAGCTGGGTGAAATGTAGAAGATAATTGCATTGCATAAAACTGAAACTACATTGATAACATGATGTAATCTTTTAGAGAAAAGGAAGGGCCTTCTTGGTTCATTCAATTTCAAAATCCAGAATATTTTATTTAAAATAGAAATCCCTTTATATCCAGAATCTAATGTTGTGAAGTTTTCTACTAACTGTGTACAGAGATTCCTTAGCTGTAATATGTTCTTGTCTTAGACCTGGACTAAGATGTTCTGCTATGTAAGAAAAAGACCTCTCTTGTCTCATCTTAATCCTGAGATAAGCACTATATCCTTTACAACAGAGGGATGTATTTTGACTTTCCTCACAGTTGTTCACTGGACTCAAAATGAAAACAAGAGGAGCAGTACTGACTGCTGTGTTAAAACATTGCCAGGCTGAATAACGTACATTTTCTAATTCATCAGAATGTAGACCAGAATAAACATCCACATTTCGGAGATGGGAATAGACTTCTTTCTCTTTCAGGAAAAATACAGTATTTGGAAAGTAAGCCCACTACTTTCAAGAAAGAAACATAGGCTAAAATACTGCTTTTGTGTTTCTTTCTATTCAATCTTTTTAGCTGGTTCTGTTATTATTAAAAGTGACCCAACTTTCCAAAATACAAGCCATTCTGCTCCTAAAATTTTAAAAAGATGCTCTGGAACATTTACATTTATTCCACTTGCTCTACTTTCAAGATTTCAGGTTTTTAATTTCTGGTTTACATTTTTTCTTGAATTGAAAATGTTTCCTAATTTAAGAGTGGAAACACCAAAAACTTGGACTTTTTGTGCTTTCTGCATTTTTTATTTATAATTAGGAAAAAACACCAATCCTTTTAGGCAATAATGGTTCCCCTTATCTAGCTTTTTGATTAAGACACCAAATCTATCAGTTAATAAATGAGTACACTGTGAATATATTCTAATTGAAGTTCTCTGTATAGATTGATAATGTCTCTATTTTTGTTGGGAAAGATTGTACTCATATATGTGTGATATCGCATGGAGCTCCAACTTTTGGCAAAGATTAGGGGCTAACATAGCAACATTGCCAAAGATGCAAGAGAATTAAGCTTGCCAGATATTGTTAATGCAAAGCACAGATTGGTTTTCATACAGTATTTATGATGTGCTCATATCCAATGCACATATCTCTAAGAAGAAAGGAAAGTAACAAATGAATATTCAACTTGCTCAACCTCTATAAAGACAAAAAACTTCAGACCAAGTCACTGTTCAGTTTTGAGGATTAAGGATAATTTATTTTTTCTTATATTTACTGTACCTACCTTTACCATAGACACTAAGATGTTGCTTCTGCTCTCATTTACATGTTGGGCTGACTAAAAGGATGTTAGTATCTGAAACTGAACAAAACAATATAAGTAATACCAAATTTAGGGTTTCATGGTCAGTTATGCTCTTGTAACTAGTTGGTGTAATGTCAAAACCAATTTTTATCAACACTAGCATCTGCACTAATTTCACTGTGGGCATTTCAAGAGTTCCACAGATAACTAAAAGTCACATGAAGAACTGTCTTGTTTTGTTTGCCTTGAATTTTCTACCTCCCATCTTCAATTAGTACTCCTACAGTTGGTAGAAAACAACAGCAAACAGTCAAGATGTAGTTAACTTTTCTATGTTATGTGTGATAATGAAGACCTGTACTATTTCCTCCCTTAGTTATCTTTGTTTCTATGATGAAGACTCCTAGCTACATGGACATTTTTGGCTCTTCCTTTCTTAGTAATTCAAATGCTTTTTTTGAAAACGTCAAGGAGTGTCTGAGCTCGAAGTGGTGGGTTCTGGTACTGGTGGGTACCTTTTTGAGCACTGCTGAGTACTGAATGGAGGTTTTAATTGAATAATCTATTATAACCCCAGGGTCTCAATCCAAAATACTAAAGAGTCTATTACTATATATGTAAAGTTCAGATCAGGCTTTTTCTCCCCTGTGTACATTGTTTTACATTTATCTACATTGATTTTCATCCTTTTAACATTCATTTGCTAAGTGTCATGGAATATGCTTCTGCAGGTTTTTAGTGGAATTGTTCTCTCTTTATTTCTTTAAATAATTTAGCACGGTCAACAAACTTGTCTTCTCACTATTCACCCTAGTTTCAAGACACTTCAACACTTATGAACATATTGAATAAGATGGTCCCAGTACAGATCTCTGAGAAGCTCTTCTGTTGATTTTCCTCCACTATGAAAGCTGTTATTTACTCCTGTCCTCTGTTTTCTACCCTCAATAGTTTTGAGGCATGATTTAGCTTCACAAAATCCCTGTTGATTCTTCCTCTACCTCTGGCATGTACCCACTACCCTGGCAGTACAGGACCTTTCACACTGAAAAAGCTTTTCAGGTTCTGTCTCTGACTTTGCAACGTGCAGGCCAAACCAGGAGAAAGTGACTCTCCTTGGTTGCCATGTTTTATTAGCCAAACCATGTCTTCCCTTTGGCCATCCTTGAGCTGCCCGTGGAAGAATGGCTTTTTCAGGTTCAGTGCTATGAAGGGGACAAACCCAGTCAGAAGCTGAATAGATAGCTTTCTGTTGCCACAGGGAGTCCCTCCTCAGAGACTATTATCAGTTTTTGCCTTGACAGTGCTTTTGAGGGAAGGAAGAGGAATATATGTAATACAAAACAAACATGAAGACCTAGAAATGTGTGACATTAAGTACAGATATTTCATTCTTTTTCAGCTACATTCAATTGTGTTGTAATGTTTATATAGGCCATACACTAGAATTACCTAGTAATTTTTCATGCGTTTCTAAAACTATATTTAGCATGTTCAATTTAAGGTGCTCACTTCTCCTCTTACCTTCATTTGAGCCATGGAAAATAGTAAAGAATGAACAAAACGAGTTGAGACATCCCTGAATGTCAAGAAAACCCTAAATGTTACTACTTTACGCTGGAAGCAGAATTTTTCAGTCCTAGAAATACATCAAGTGCAGGCCTTTGGTGCACAGGTTGAACATAAATGTGTAAAAGCTCCCCAAAAGGTGTTAACTGTTCTAATTATTGTTCTCACTATCTAGGGTCTCCTGAACACACTAACCTTGTCGGGTATCTTCTATGACTAAATGAATTGTCCTTAAAGAAGGCAGCTAGGTCTTCTCTGCACATGCCTGGAAAACAAACAGGGATGAATAAAGATAATCTAAGTATGCTCACAGTCCATTTAAGATTATAGGATTACATCCTTCAGGCTGTATATCCTATCACAGTTCTGCTGTATGTCTCCATAGCTTAGCTATTAATAACAAAAAATAGTAAGTATTGTAACTTCTTTATTGAGGAGATTTAGTTGCTACTTGGTATTTGGTGTTCTTGGTCTCCTAAATCTTAGAAGTTTGAGAACAGCACTATTATTTATGAAAGTGCTGGCACTTAGTGCAACTTTCTTTAAATTCAAGCTCTGGTGGGCTTTTTTTCTGCCTACCTGAAAGAATCCCAATCCAAAACGTTACCACCACTCTCAATAAATTGAGAAAAGTAGTAATGCAAGTTGTTTGAGCCCTTTCACATTCCCCCATCCTTTCACACACATTTCTCACACATTAGGGGAAAAGCATGCAAGCCAGTCACTGATTCTTCTTAATTTTGCATAGTAAGGGTTTTCAAAAATTTGAGAGCAAAGCACCATTGCTCTTGCACCTCTGTTTCTAGAATAGGTTAGTAGCTACAAAAGTTCAATGTCCTCTGCTGGCTGCTCAGCCTTTTAGAGTGACCAATCAGGTCACTTACAACGTATAACATAGCTCATAACTGTTGCTCATATGAAGCTCATGGCATCATCTGCAATCATTATTTGAAGCATCTAGGTAGAGGCATGCAGGCAGATACCCAGCACATGTTTTTATTCCAAAAGGGGACATGCATATGTAGCCATGTTAACAGGTAAAATAACTAATGAATCAAGTTTGCCATGGCAGATGCTCATCTGGCTCCAACTTCTGCATTACTAAAATCATACTCAAGAATCATGGTGGAATTATGGGGAAAATAAGCCACAGCCAGCCAGACTTCTTAAATTTCAAAAAAAAAGATGTACTAAGGAGGGCAGAACTAGCAATACTCTTTGCCCAGGAAGAAAAAGACTGGAAAGAGGAGTGATGGCACAACTTACTTATAGAATGATGTGAACAAGAAAGCTTACCTTGCAGCCGTGGGAGGACCAAAGGTGACGCAGCTGAAACCTGAGCTTCTGCACCCTGAGAGCCAGCTTTTGTTTTAGCAGGGCCTGACAAATGGTAGGTGATGAGCATATTGCCAGGGTGATCTGTGTAGAAACCTTGTTTGCTAACAACAGGACTGTTGTGGCCTGAAACAAAAATTACCCCCACAACATCTGCTTCATGTTACAAGGGAAGTTACATTTAGCAAAGTAGAAATATTCAAAAATATTCCTTTAGCTCCCACCTGCCCAACAAGGTGCAGCCGGGGCAACCACAGAGCAGGGAGGAGCCATAGCAGTCCCCTTGCTGATGAAGTCTGTCCTAGCACTTGTGACCACTTTCTCCCTCAACTGATCTCCTAGCTCATTTCTATTACACTCATGATATAAGCCTCTAGGCTACGTCAAGGCCAAGATGCCCCAGCCCAAAACCTGCCAGAAGACCTGGTTATAAGAACTTGTAATCTTTTTGAGAGCAAGTCTGTGCCAGGCCTGCACTCCTGCAAGATCAGGTACAGCTTCTCACAGCCCCAAAACTGCTCTGTCATGAAGGCAGGGTTTATCAGAAGCAAAATTCCACTTTTGCTTCTAATGACGAGTTTGTGAGACTCGAGCACTTGTTCCTTCTTCCTCCTTCTTCTCCTTCTCCTCCTCCTCCTCCTCTTCCCCCTCCTCCACACCAACCAGCTTCCCTGCAAGTTTCCCCTCCACCTCTCTTTCTCTCCTCACCACCCATACCCAGAGCTGCCTTGTGGCTTTCTGGGCACCCTGGGCAGCCCCCAGCCAGCAGTGCTTGCTCCCCAATCCAGGCCAGGGGTCCCTGGCCACCGGCCAGCAGGGTGAGGGGATGGTGGCACCCCAAACAGGGAGACCTGTCAAGCAGCACAGCTCTGGGCCCAGTTTTCACATTCTCCCCAAAACCTTCCAGCAGCAGTTCAGGAGGTGGATGGGGCCAGGAACCATCCCCTGTCAAGAGATTTTAGGTCACTACCTTCTTCTGGAGGGCAAGAGAGGTCAGTAATATGGATGTGTACCGCTCCAGGGCACATGCCAGAGACAGAGTATGTTTGTTTTTATTAGTAAAGAGGCAATTTTTCTCTTGGTGAAGGTGCTGTGGTGGCCTCTGGCCTTTGCTGATGTCTTCTGTAGTTTTCTGAGTGATGGTGAAGGGAAATGTTTGCTCCTGTCTCTGGTTACCTCCCCGGGATTTCTGACCTCCAGCTTCTGCTCCAGGAAGATGCTGGGCTCCTGCACATGCTGTACTGCATTTTGCAGCTCTGTGTGGATGTCTCGGAAACTGTGGAGCATCTCATGGTGTGCGAGACACCTTCTTTTAAGCCGCAGAACCCATCCCTTAAGGACAAGCCTAAGAATTGCTTTAAAATGGTCTGCCCATCTGAATAGTAACATGAAAAATATTAATTAGCAATATATGCTCATTCAGTAACAGCTGCAAAATTTAATTAAGTAGCTCTTTTGTTTTAGTTTGGCTCAACTGAAAAAAGCAAATAAGTTTTCTGTCACGCAAACCCAGCAGTTCACTGTCGTACTCATAATCATTTTGGTCCAGAAGAGACAAAACAAATAACAGATATCAGAGATTCCTTTTCAGGAAATCAATTTAAATTCTTAAGCATGCCTTTTATCAGTAAGCTTTTTAGTTTATGTCTGTACTCATTAATTATACATGTTACATCATGCTAGGTATACTGGTGCATGGTTCACTTACATCACTCACAGCTGTGTTCTAGTAGCACCAGATATGCAATATTTTCCTACATTAACTCCACAAATGTGTAAAATACAGTTGGGCTTATTAATATCTAAAGATGGTTGGGGTAAAACTGCCCTTATTGCTTGGACTGCAAACATTTAAGTAGAACATATAAATTCACTACAAGGCTAATTGCTCTTATTACTCCTTTTATGGAACCACGTAACCTTATCATATTAAGGTAAGCTATTTTATACTTATTTTACTTTTATGTCCAATGTTCAAACACAGTTATGTCTATTAAAGACACTAACAAACATCTAGTGTTTTTCCAAAGCCCTAATTGATTTTTATTTGCATATGCATAGCTGCAAAAACAACACATAGCTTTATACAGTCAGCATTTCTTTTTATTTGAACGGGCTACTGATACTCCAGTGTATTCTGTATTACTTCCTGATGATGATAATCACAGCTAGCTGGGACACAAGAGTACGCAGAGACACCTTGTGCTAGCAAGGGGAGAATTCCCGGAGATAAGCATGGACATCCATATGTCAGACAATGATCACCCCCTCCTTTTCCTCCACACACTGCGAAATATTGGTTACGTTTCTCTACAATAGTCACAAAAGATATACCACAGACAGAGTGAACCCCAACAATCAAGGACATTTCTAGAATGCAGAAATTTATGGGTGATTTAATAATGACTGGTCATTTCAAAGGGGCCTGAGAGAAGAAAGTTTTATAATATTCTGACAAACTTTGCAGTAATCTGATACACTACTTCTTGTATACTTGGGCCTACGTCTCATCTGCTTAATGCTAGTTCAGGTGTCTCTATGAAGCAGGGTGTTACGCTGTGTAGATGCACTGCTACCACTTACTGCTTTTCAATGCAAACATCAGAAGTTACATTTACACAACCCCTAGTTAAGTAGGTTAGTAATAGTATTACCTCTCTTGTTTAGACAGGGAAACGGAGGGGAAGAGTGATCTAAAGAAGCACACAAGTCAGAAGTTGTGTCTGGCTACTACTGTCCCTCTCAACCATTTTGTTTTCAGTCTCCAGCCATCAGAAAATGCATACCAAAATAACAGTGTAATCAGGATAGTCAGATTTAATATAACAGAGCTGAATTTATGTGGACAAATTACAATCAGTTTTTAAAAATGCTCTCCCTTTTGAAATTATACAAAAAGTCCCAACATGGATAACAATTTCTTTCCCATAAGCACTCTTATCCTTTAAATGTTTTCTAATTATTTTAATACCAGGCATTGTGAAGCAGATGAAGAACTAGAATATAACATTCAGTCTACTCCTAATGATCCTGTGTCAGCTAACCTCTAATTAAAAGTTAATTGCACCTTTAATAAAGACCATGTTAAAAGGATAGGAAAAAAGAAGGCTGTGTGAGAAAGAATAGTACAGTGAGAGTTTAATCACTGAAGTCTGTGGGAATTTCCCTACACTCTGCTTGCCTCACTTTTTTTTGACCCTCAGCTTTGCCTGGCCACCACTTAGGAATTTTCACCTCAGCTCTAACTGCAAGTACATTTCATCCGATGTCTGTCAGTGGTACCAATACTTCAGATAAGAGTGCAAGAAACCCATCTGTAGGCACATGTGGGATAATCTCTAATAGTTAGAAATGGGTGTAGGCTCTGCAGCTACAGATGTAATATCCTTTCCATAATTTTTGTCATTATTAAACAAGATCACTCTGAATACCATTGATAGCAGAGAAACAACAAACACTTTTTGCACCCTTTTCATTTCAGAAGCTTAGGGTGGCAACAGTTTCTACATTTCAAAGACAAATTTTGTGGAAAAACCAAGAAATTTTCAGTTACTCATAAGTAAAAAAAGAAAAAGTATAAAAACATTTATATGTGATTTTGTTATATAAATGTTTGGTTTAGATTTCAGCTGTTCCAGAATACTACTTTTACCTGAAAAAAAAAAAAGTATTACATTAGATTCTAATAATATTGGTATATGTGGGAAGATGATCCTCACTAAAGATGATTGTGCTGTTAAGGAAGCATATGGTGTGCAATATGTTAGAAACATCTTGATGATGGAGGTACATAAATTGTGAAAGATACACGAAACTGTAAAATATGTATGTCCTGTATCCAGTAAATATTTTTTTATCTTCAGAATCTGGAATCTGAGGTAGCCTTTTTAAAAAGTAATCAGACAAATAAGAATGTTTAGACCTGTGGCCACTAGGAACAGTTGGCTTCATGCTTCCCTGTGGTCAGGTTCTTGAGCTGCAGAATATCTAGCACACTACAAGAGAAACCTGTGCTAGATCCATATGAGTCCAACAGAATCTATTAACTGAGATCCTACAACACAGGAACATGGTATTCACTGCTTGCAGTAACAAATAAGCTGCAAGCTGTTTAGCTGGGATTTTTGGGTGGGGTTTTTTTGTGTGCTACAGACCAAGCACATGGCCTCTGCTGCCTCTTTACAACATTCCCAGAACAGGACCACTTGGCTGCACAGTGCAGAAATGTGAGAGCTACCCACGGCCCATTCGGGCCTAACACACTTCTGTCGGACAAGAGGAGTTTCCACAAATGAAGAGTCAGGTGTTTCTATATGTTACCCAGGTTCTAGGACATCTTACGGAGTCATAGACACACAAGCATTCACAGTAAAATGTTTTCCTTGAAACTGGTGCAACAACAGCTGAATGTCTCTCTACAGATTTAGCTTGATAGGACCTGCAGTAAGCTATTGCTAATGAACATTGCTGGATAAATTCAGACACTACAGACTACAACACTGCCCAATTTGTACCTAATCTGTTTCAAGCATGTTTCACTATTAGTCATTTTGACTGTATTATTTTTTGTTAATAGTACAAAAGTGGCATGGCTTTCATGCTGCATCATTGGAGTGTAACCAAAGGACTGCCACAGAAAGGAAGTACGGTTATACAATAGAAGAAGCCATGAAAAGGAAGAAAAACTCTGGATTACTTCTAGGACTCTAGCTTCAAAGTCATTTAAAAACAGTAAGCAAACTGATTATGATAAATAAAAAGGGCTTGGGTTTATAGCCTGTAACAACATATGTCATAATTTCTGATCTTGTGTCTGAAAAAGTGAATTGTAAGACCATAAGCCAAGGTGGAAGTCACTTAATGGACATGCTTAAGATGATGGTTCTGCTTCCATCACTGGCTCTTGTCTCCTTGCTGAGCTGAGCGTTTCATTGAAGACTTTGAAGGCTGAACACGCATTGAAAGCCTGGAAGTCCTCACCCCTGTTTTTCAAGCAATGGTCCCTTCTACCCAGATTTACCCAAGCTTGGACTACTCTTTGTGCTTGAGTGGTAGAAGCAATCTTGGCTAGGGAATGGGCCGATACCCAAGTTTAGGACCAAGATGCTTGGTCACAGTCCTCAATAAAGATTCTGTATCCCTACTCATTGCAAATGATTGGCATGCCTGACTTCTTTGCTAAAATCTGTCAAACTTACCTTTTTTTTTAAAAAAAAAAACCCAACCAACATTGTTGCAGTGGTAGGGCTAAATAGTTTAGTTTTGAGATTCAGGAAACTACCCAATGACATATCTCCCAGAGGGTTCCTATGAAAAATAAATGAAACTGGCTTGGTTATAGACATTTTAAATAGAAGAAAAGTCTGGGTGGTGATGGACAAAGGACTGTGACAAACAGAAATTCATTTCATAGAAGGAGTTGTCCAGTGGGCACTCTGGGGATTAGTGTTTCATCCGGCTATTAACATCTCCATTAGTAATGTGAAAGAGAGAATAATGAGGATGTTAATGATGTTTGCATATGTTACTTCATATATAGATCAATGTATTTCAGATATATAGTGAAGCGAAAGACTAGTGGAAGATGTAGAGAGGTGATAGGTAAGGCATTAATAGGATCAGGAAGAAACAGATAAATCCTTTCACATATTGCCTGAGGAACTGGCCAGCATGACAGAAAACGGAATTCCTTTGTAACCAAAACCCAGCTTTCAGTGGAAGGGTTAGAGTCCAAATAAAATAATCCACAAAGACAATTTGTCTTTTGCAGGGATTATTAGGAACAAAGATAGGAAAAAGGGAAATATCACACTGATTTCACATCTGCTTTTAATAACTTTTCTTTCCTTCCCCTAAAGAAATGGATTTGTCCAGAGCTTAAGATGTTGATAAACATTGATTATTTGATAATCAGAAATTTGGCTTTTGAGATGCATTTTTGTACTGAGCAAAATTAGTTAAAGACTCTATGTAGTAATATAGTTATGATTGCAAAAAGAAACTGGGAATATTGATATGACAACATAACTACAAGATAACAAAGGTGAGAGTACAGTCGCTCTGGAACAAGCACGATATAACCCTTGAATATATTACTCCTACCACTATCACTGTATCTTCATACTCATAAGTAGTAATCACATATCAAGGCGAAGTGCACTAGTGAAGACAGGGGCTTTAGATGATCCATTGGTGCCGATCTGTGAAGCAAAATCTTTACAATAGCATCAGATGCTGCCTTATTTAAGCTAGTGATTTCGTTATTATTGACACCAGTAAGGCTGAAATGTTGAGGGCAAGAGTTGGAGCAACAGCAAAATTTCCAAGCAGCAAAAAAAATCCTTGCTCATGGTGTTCTTAGATAAGCCACCTGAACTTTCTGTCCTTTACTGAGTCAACCCAGTTGCAGTGCAAGCACAAAAAATGTACTACAAAAACATAGCATGCATAGATCAGTGGGTATACTGGTACACAAACCCACAGCAAATAAACTCATGTTATTTCTATTTACACCAATGTAGTGCATCCCTTGAAATGAACTGTCACAGTCATTCTTGATGAGGATGTTATGCATGAAATGCAAATTATGAACTAGTTCCAAACAGCAAAAATGTAAACCCATGCATTGCAACAGAAGGAAATAATATTGATGAAATTGCTCTCATTGAGAGCAATTCTAACATTTTCCATCTAATGGTGCAAATTAGTCAAGCAAGTTATATTTAATTTAATTTTATGGTTGTTTTCTTTCTGAATTCAGTACTGAATAAGATAACTCTTGACTAAGTTCCTTGTTCATAGATGTATATTTGAATGCTCCCATTGAGCAAACAGCTTACGAATGTGAAGGAAAATATTTGTGTACTGTATGTCAATATTTTAGCAGTAGCAGATTTTTTCTTTGGGCAAACGGTGCATAAAATAATCTGGAAGTCTGTTCAGTCCAGTAAAGGATTGCAGGGTTTTTTCTGTTTTCTTTAATAATGTTTAAAATGTGTAATTAAAAAAACTTTTTTGTTAACTTCGCATTGTTTACAGTAATGGAGTTATGGTATAAAATTCTCCACAATAATGTAATCATTTCATTATTAGTTATGCTAGATCAGCAATAGGTGCTGTAAAGAATAGGAAAACAGAAGGGAATTGTATGACACTGCAGCAGTTATTTGGGAGTCCAGAGAGATGTGACTGACAGAGTAAAATACGTAGGTTCTGTATTACCTTATCTTGGTTCAAAATGAGAGGCTTTAATCTGAAATGTTATCATTTCCCCTCTTTTCAAATGCAGTAATTCCCTCATAAAAGTTTAAAAGGAAGTGATAATAAGCTACCAGAAAGAGAGGCTGGAATTCCTGAAGGTGGCTAGCACTTGAGCACAGGGAAAGGGGCTGGGAATCCCAGACTGGTGTTTCTCTATGAATCATTCTCCTACAAACTCTCCTTTCCTCACTCTGATACTTGCTGTAAGGTAAACAGAGACAGAATACTGTGGAGAAATATTAAATCATTTTGTGTTGAGAGTGGTAATGTGCCACAGGGCTTGTGTATTTCTACTGACAGTCTCAGGTTTGCTCTGTGTGCTCATTTTTCACTTTATTTATTGATCTCAGGGCTGGACTAAGACAAATCAAGACACTTATACACGCCTATTATGTCAATTCCACATTGCCATGACCCCTGCTCCTGATTAATGTAGCAATAGAGGGGCTTCCCTTCCCCATATTTTCTGAGGAGAGAGGGAGAAGCAGGAATATCCATGCCCACCTATACCAGAAAGCTTATGCTGGCTCCCTCTCTTTCTCTTTTTTTTTTCAGCAGCTCCTTTGTGGATACTATGGAGATGTAGTGAGCTGCTTTAAATCCTCTCCCTGCGCAGTGCGATGGGACAAGCAGTTCAGGAGTTGGTAATTTCACCATGCAATGTCAGCCTCAGACATCAGGACAAAATTGCAACTTGATTTCTTACACCTTTTCTCAGAACCTTTGGGTTTAGAGGTGCTGTAGAAACATACTCCGAGGCCTATTCACTACGCAGCAGCAGTGAAGCCTCTGAACATCAGCAATACAGAAAAAATCCATTTTATGCAGAACTATCTGCATCCAGAGCAGTAAGATTTGGTCAGCCTCTTGTAGTTCACAATGTTTAAAGAGGTCTCAGGGGCAAATTGCACTTTACCCAAGGCTCAAGGGAAATCTTAAACCAGCAGGAAGTTTTCTGTGCGCTCTTCATTTAAATACATAGTAGGCAAAGCAGAGGGTGTTATTAATGGGCCGCCTCTCCCAGAGTAGGGAGTGATGGGTTCCCTCCCTCCCTCCCATTACCTTTTGCTTGTGTTTGGTAGCCCTCTTTCCTACAGCAGCCCAGTGTACAGGCTTTAGAGGAGAAGTTGCTTGCTCTCACTGGTTCTGACATCTCTCCTTACTGCTGGCTGGCAAAGACAGCTTAAAGACAGGCTCTGAAGGAGGGAGGATCTCAGGGATCCAGATTGAAGGAGGGAGGTGATCTCAGGTATCCAGATGCAAAACAGCAAAGCAAACCTTTGGGAGGAGTTGCCTTCTCTGTGTTTTGCCTGGGAATATAAATTTCCTCTCTTCACAGCAGTTTCCTAATAGAGCATTGGGAACTCAACTACATTTCAGAGGGCAACAACTAACATCCCAGGCATTGGCTTGCAGGTGCTGACCATCGTGTCCTGGTTATGGGACATGGGGTTATTCCCAGCACAGCATGTCAATATTAGTATTTTGCACTGGGAAGGTCTACATGTCTCTGGTTGTTCCAGACCTGAAGGACAGGAAGACCCTACCTGTTGGTGTCAGTGTTTTTCCTCCAGAACAGGGCACAGAGGTTGAGAGTGCTGGCCTCAGGCAGCAGGGATGTTCTGTGATTTTTATTTTTACAGAACCTTAAATAAGTCCCAATATCTAAATGAAAATTAAATGACCTCCTAAAGTTCTACTTCCATGCTGGCATTTTAAACAGTTTTATTAGGAAAAACCCAAAAGTGCTATGGTATTTTATAAAAACATGTAAACATGGTATTTTACAAAAGCAAAACAAAGTACTGGTATTCAGCAAACTGTTCCAACAAAATATCTTCAGCAAAATATGTAGCATCTTTCTTTGGTTTTACACTTAGTTGCCGCTTGAATAAAATTAACAAATTGGCTCTTCTAATTGCCCATGAAAATAATGTATCTTTTGCTGTAAAGGATAGGGGGGAAATAATCCTTTCCAAAATTTTAAGAAAGAGGTCTTATGTTGGATTTACAAAAAATTCCAGCTGTGAGAGGTTGAGACTATATAGCCCAAAGCTAATGCCTGTCATTGTATGATATGTGAGCACAACAAAGACTCCAGCTGGCTGCTATCAGGGCTAATAGAGGCATTTTGGCTCATCTACCTGGTAGAGCATTTGTCAGGATGTCACTTGTCTGTCCTTACCTCGAAGCCTGTTTGGCTCTTTTATTTTTCAATGTCTTCATTTTATTACACTGAATTAGACCAAATGTCTATCCAAATTGAAAGCCCTAAAATCAACAGGATGCTTGTTGAGATCTATGAAGAATTAAGTTGGGGATAGTGGAAGGGGCAGCATTTTTCTCCCTACTACATGCATTCTCCTGACATCTGGGGGCTATTAAGCTTCGGAAGTACAAAACATTGTAAGATTTTTATTAGCTGGTGGCAATGAAATGGAAACTTGATGTTAGTGGGTATACAGCATGTCTATGCTGAATCACTAATGTTCTAAACTATTATGTGAGCTTTCAGATTTAGTTTGTGAACATTTCTGCAAAGAAGAGCATTCCATCTTAAAATGCTTTAAAATATCTATTTTTAAAGATGTGCATAGCTACATCATGCATCGTTGTATAGTTTTGTTAGGTAAATAAATATTTGCATTCCTTTTCCTGAGACATATTCATAAATGTAATCAGTTTTACAGTTATGATATTAACAGATTTACATTAGCTATCAGGATCTTTATAAAGTCGTGAAGATCATTGAAAAGTACTTATTTCTCTGCTATGTGTTTATGCGTGATTGAGCTGTACCAGTTCAAAAGCAATGATATTAGTGCAATCTATGCTCAAAATTAGTACACTCTGTCACCTTTAAATTTCCTTGATTTTGATGATGAAATGGCCTCACAACTGACTTAAAACATTCCAAGAGTTATTCTAACTACAGACGATAAACATTGCACACATGATCGAGTACGTCTTCTTGTCCTACTCTACTTACCTTGTGAATGTCAGAAGAAGACTGCTTCATTAAAGAAAAAAAGCCAAATAATTTCTTTAGAGCATTTATCCATATCTGTTCAGCACTACCATGAGTGGGGCCAAAGCTAGGGAACAGAGTCTATGCTGTGTATATTTTAAGTACAATCAGCTTTAGATTCTGCTGCTAATAGACCTGGCACTGCAGCTGCTTACCTAGGCCATAAAACAAACAGACATTTGCAAAGGAAATTGGATGATCCCACTCCAGATATGGTGAGGGAAGACCAAAATAAAATACAAAGGGAATCTGATATGAATAGATGAATGAATGAATGAATGAGTAGGAGTGACAAGTAAGAATGGGATAACACAAGAGCTGTCTTCTTAATGAGAGCAGCTTTCAAGACAGCCTATTCTTCTCTCAACTTTCTCAATTACTTTCAGAATAACTATCTTCTTGCAAATAGATAATTGCAGGGATCAATACTACATGTTTATACTCTTCCTATTTTTTTAAGTAACTGCAGTTACAGTGCATGTGACATTGGCCTGAAGATCTTCATTTTAAAGCAGTAAGTAGGGAATAACTGAATGAATCAGACATTTTTCCTAGGGTAGGAAAGCTGAGATATCCCTCATAGATTGCTAAATGCTTGCAAATTAGAGAAGAGAACTCAGCTAATTATCTGTCATTGAGGAAATCCAATGGAGTAAGAAAGTGAGGTCTTGAAGGTACTGAAAGAAGAGGATTGCTATGAGAATAATTATCAAAGAAACCAAGACAGTCCAGTGTGGAAGTCATACAATTTTAACTACTATCTAATTATATAGTTCTCTCTAGAAACCTACATCATCATGGGCAGAAAGGGGTCGTATATTCAGATACCTCAATGACAATTTTGTGTGGAAACATTAGGTGCCTTAACTCAAATACATTTGCCCCACTGTGCTAAGCCTCCACTGACTGTAGTCACCACAGACTGTACAGGAAACAAAGAGAACCGTCTCAGACACGGACCCCTAGGTTTTAGTCCTCCTAAGTCAGGTGAGATGAGTCCCACAGTCTGAACTTGTACAGGGTTATAGGACATTAAGGGAAAACGGCAATGAAGAAGGTGTTAAAGTATGATTCCCAGGCAATGCCCTTAAGATACCAGGTCATAGATTTTTCACCTTCCAGTTTTAGAATCAAAATACTTGAGGCGGGGCAAAGAGCAGTGTAACAGCTGTTTTCATCAAAAGGCAGACTTTAAAATGGAGGAGGAGTAAGAAAAGGCAAAGACGTTGTGTGAAAAGGAAATGATTTATTCGTTTCTTGATGGTGCCACCTGTAACAATGCTATACAGCTGCACTGGTGAAATAATCCTCATAGGAGTTGTGTTGGAGAACTGTAATATCATCAGTGTTTATAGACCTCCATTGATAAATTCGGTAAAAAAAATTAGCTCATATGTCTTACATCACATCTGAACAATGAACAAGTGGTTGTTATCCTGAACACCTCAATTGAACTAAATGTTGATTGTATATATCTTAACATGCTTGCAATAGATAACTTTAAGGATATGGAACAACTTCATTTGGACATAGTGATAGAGAGAAGATTACTTAAGAGAAATATATCATTACGGAAAAGCTAAGGATAAGTCACAGTGACACATGAAAACTGATAGCACGCTTATCACAGCAGGAGAGGATTTTTGATATGCTTCACTGGAGGGGCGGATACATTGTGGTTGTTTTTTGCAGACAACAAAGGAAGTGTTTGGAGTGACCTGTCTTTTTAGGTCAAATAAAAAGACAGTAAAGCAGAATGGTCTAATCTATGGCTTTTGTCTCCAACTACCTTGAAGAAAGTAAAGGGAAAATAGAAAATAATTTTAACACCTCTTCTCCTGTTTTGGAAGACATGACATGGCCCAGCTTTCTGAACTGTGTGTCCTGCATGAATGTGAATGCCTTCTTGGGCACTTCTGTTGTGGTAGCACATGAGTTCTTTGTAAACTAAATTTCTGCCCTCTGCTACAGCACTTTGATAATAGAAATATAAAGCTAATAGAATAATGATCCTCATATTCCTGTTGAAAATCGGAGCTGAGGGATCTATAGAGAAATGAAGTCCAACATCAGGGTGTTCTCACACGTGGTTCCCCAAGGTACTCCTTGAGAGCATGAAGCTTAGGTTTGGATGAATGGCACCATTCTGTAGACTATTACAGCAAAAGCTGCGTATAGAAAACAGGTGAGATGTGAGGCACTGAATAAAGCAGTGCTGTGAACTGAGTCAATTTAAACTGCAGTCCCTCTGAATATGTATTACATGAGTTTTCAAGATGATGTGCTTTGTCAGTTAAGTTTCTTCCACAGTCAAAATGGGAAAGCTATTTTTGGCTAAAAATGTCCAGCTAATTGCATGAGAATTACTAGAAGCTAAGGGAAATTTCACATTGCCATTTGTTTATTTCTAGGCCAATGAAACATGACAATGACTTGTTTATTTAAGAAGGATTTCCTGGCCACACAATTGTCTCTAGTATGAAGCAGGGGAATGCTTTCTTCTCTCCTCCAACCCAACACCCTCACACGCCTCCTTGGTTTTGTACTTAAATCCTAACTCTCTTCTTTGACTAGAGTCAGAACCATGACAATTCTGCAGAATACTGCAGGGCTCATGTAAGTAACATGTAACTATTTTTAACAGCATAGAAATCTGAAGTGTTCAACCTGGCGGCTGCATTGACAGCTATTTTAGTTTTGGCTCAGGCTTTATATTCCGTTGTTACTTTGCACGAGAGTCAGCTATGATGTGATTTCTATTGATTTTCTAGGACTCTAAATTAATCCTGCAAGAAAACTTCGACCAAATTAATATCAATATTTTTTTTTTAAACACAGTTCAGTTAGCAGCAAAGCGATTTGTACTAAAGAGGGAAAAAAAGTGTACATGTTTTGGGCTGTTTTTAAAGGCCTTATTAAAAATCATGCCTACGATTCCGTGCAACCCCCTCACCTGAAAAGCAAAGAACTGTTTTGTGAAACTCTGAGAGAAGTAAAAAGACAAATGACTGACTGTTGTGTAGCGTTGGTGAGTTCAACAAAAAAGCCAGGGCATATGGACTAAATACAAAACATAGCTGGAGATGCATATGGTTGTAGTATAAAGGGAGAGATTTCTTTTCACAGCTTGCCAGTTCGACAAGCGCTGAACCTAGAGGGTAGGTTTTGCTGACTCACTTTGGCTAGTGTTGGCTTTATTTGGTTGGAGGGCAGATTTTTCAGACAGAGACAACCAAGGTCTGAAATAGTTATGAGCCTGGCAAACACCATGGAACAAGCAATGCTTCAGCAGAAACCTAAGCTGCTGTGTGCTGGTGGTAGTGTTTCAAATACATCGGTTACACAGATACACATCTATGATGGAGCTCCATCTGCCTGCACTTTTGTTTTGCCCTTATTTAAAATTATTAAAAGAATATCACATTTGGTTTCTCAGGTAGTGCTTCCTACAAGGAAGATACCTTGGCAGACTGAACACCCCTAATGCATGCTGGAATAACCTGTCTCTGTCTGTTTTAAGAGTTGAAATCCTCTCTTGGCGTAGCAACCAGATGAAACCACCACACCTCTTAAATCACCCAAAGACCTCCAAGGCAGAAATAGCTTCAGCGCAAATGTGGGAAGAGGTCTCTGCAGCTGTGTGGCTGCACCTGCTTTATGTGATGTGACCTGCAGAGGATGCACTGAATTTGCTAGTGCTAAGGACCTCTCCTCCAGGTTCCTTCTGTGCTGGCATGCATCTGTTCTGTAACCCTTTCCTCTGGCCAATTCACAGCTGGAAGAATAAAACACAAACTCACTAAAATACACGTAAGCCCATGTGCTTTGATTGTGTTTCCAAATTTAAGCTGTGTTAACAGTCATCACAACCTAACTAGCTCTTAATAAAGAGCAGTCTAAGACTTATTAGTAGTATTTACGAAGTCTCCTGTTTCCAAGCCACATTAATGTCTAAAGACAGAGCATTATTTTCCCAGCTGCTGTAAATGGGAGTAATTTCTCAGTGGTTTAGTAGAGATGTATTGATTTACGCTGATTGTGGATCTGGCTCGACTTATCTACCTGTTACTGTTTTAACAGTATTTCTGAATAAAAACATTGGCTGGCAGCAGATGATGAAATCCACGGGATTTATATCGGACTCTTCTCTTTCAAAATGAATTGCAGAAGCTAAATTTCTTGTGATTCGCACCCTAATCCTCAGAGTTCTCTGTATCATTACAAGGCTCCCAGTGCATAACATTTTGTGAAGCAAGTGCTTTTCACAGGGAATAGTCTACCTTTTTTCTATAATTTTCTCTTAAAATATTAAACTCACTTTTCATCTCTGCAGCACAAAGACAAAAAAATCAAGGCTGTTAAACAGCCTTTGTTGCGCCAGTCTCTGCAGTGTCTAAGCTCCATCTAAATTCGCCTGGATTTGAAAGAATGTCTGGGAACAAAGACCTTCATGTTGGCTTTGGTAACGCTCTTGTACAAGCAGCTTGCTTTGGACACATGTCAAAAAGCGAAACCCTATAGCAGCAACTTTAACACTGAATGTGGCTGCTCTTTTAGGAGCTGTTGGGAAGAATTCTAGGCTCCGAGGGTTTAATCCTGCAATGTTATGAGTGTCTCTTCACGTGGCTGAGTGCCATCCTTTCACATAGCATCCAGCGAGAACAGAGGGTGCTGCCACTTCCAAGAGATGTAAATACCTTGGAGGATTGGACTCTAATCCTTAGTCAAGACAAATCACCAATGGAATTTAATGTGAGTTTGGCCTGAGCAAAGCCATGGGGTGGGGTAGGGACGTATTAATCTAGTTGTGATTTAATAAAATAAATCAAGCCAGATTTTTCTGGTTTGTTCTTCTTTGGGCTTCAGAGGCACCACAGAGCAGATTTTAAAATGAAGGACCAATTTGCAGCTCTCCTAAGTTCCCCACTCTATGGTATTGTGCAAAGAATCATGTCTGGAAAAAAACCCCGTGCCACTCACTTTGCTGAGAGCACTGAGCTAACACTGGGCTGGTCAGTGAGAACATTTTAGTGCAGAATGATGCCTGAGTGTCAAGAGTATACCACAATTCTTTTGTGAGAATGAGAGAAGGAGATGGGGACATTTTTGAAAATTTTGAAGTGGGTAAAATATTCATCTACCTGACTTGTGGAAAAGGCTGGGATGTGGCCAAGTCATGAGCAGCACGTTCAGGTGGTTCCACTGGGTTTCAGGGTTGAAGAGTAGATGACATATGAATTTTATTTACTTTGAAACATATGTAGAATAAAAGCTGAGGATGTTATTTTCTACTTGTTTTTTCTCTGCTTTGTGGGCTGGCACGGCATTGCAGACTCAAACATCTGGTGTTTGCTTCGTGGCATGTATGGGAGAAAAAAAGAGAAAGCAGAGACAGAGTTTTAGTATAATCCAGGGGTGTTGTTCAGAGAGTTGGAAGATGTTTCCCAGTACTTTCTCTCCTATCACTGCAGAAGTGTTTATTATCGCCAGCCAAGGACAGATCTCAACAGCCATGAGCAGCAGCATCCAGCCCCAAAAGAAACCCTTGCCAGAGGTATGTAAATCACAGACTGCAATTTCACATAATCCTCTCTAATTCACGTTGAATAGCAGATCCCTCAAAAAGCATCAGAAATAGGGTTTTAGTGTCTTAGTGGATGTGTAAGAACCAGTATGCCTCTACAAAGATGACAGGAAATGGACATGCAATGGATAATGCAGAGTTCAGTTCACACTGTGACCCAGAAGCCATAAGTTGGTTGGCCTTTTTGGGGTGCAATAAGACACTTTTTAGAAGGTCCAACAGCCAGGGCTGCCAAGCATGCAGGGACACAGCGCTGGTGCAGGCTGAGGTCAAGCACACCAGAGCAGGACAGCCTGATGTGACATGTTTCAGGCTGTACGGTTGCATAGTTGACCCCTACCTTCTCTGAGCAGTTCTGTGTTCCCTGCACGGTGTGTGACTGGCCTCACACACTGCACATGCAACATAAGCTTGTTGTGGGCCATTTCTCTGACCAGGAAGGTACAGGCCTCCAAGGAGCTCTGTGTTCCAGCCCTCCAATCTCTTAAGACAGCCTGGCATCTTGCTTCATATGGAAATACAAGAGGGACAGTTTCCTAATTTCATTTTCCTTTCCAAATCTCACTGGATTTCTTTATTTGTGCCTCTGATTCTTCTCAAAACTCAAAAAAAAAAAAACCAAAAACAAAGCCAAAAGGTGCATGTATGTTGAGAGATTAAAACATGTCTCAATAAACACTATGAAAATTACCTTGGGTTGGGAATTTGATCAATAGTAATTATTACAGAAATACAAACAAAAAATTGACTTAATACAGTGTGAATACCCTGGAGTAGTTTGGGGGTACCCTGCCCCCAAACAGTCATTTTCTTCTCACAGCTCTTCTGATCTCACCAGTGTCCTTATGTACACACTGGGCAAGCAGAACAACTACAGGTTGCTTAGAAGGGATGAATTATTGCCACAAAACAATTTCTTGGCTCAAAAGATTACAGACTCCTGGGAATCACTTGTCCAGAAGAAATTGGCAGCTGGTAAATGACAATCTGTGATTTTTGGCATTTATAATTTTATATTTGTAAGAGTGTACAAAAATGTTATCCATATTGTCAACCCTTATTTTCAATTTAAAGAACAGAATACTTTTCAAATTACAAATGTGTGAGCAATAAGATCTTGCTAAAGAACACAATTTTAAATGACAGAATAAGTTTCTTAAATTTTAGATTTTTACCAAAAACAAAACCAAAAAAGGGAATGTTTAGCCAGGAATTTCTTTCATTTTCTTTCAGCCTGGAACAAAATTGTGACTGAATCATAGATCCATGAAAGTACAAATTTACAATTAAAAGATCGAAACAGCTTTGCATACAGTTGTTATAACAGACTAGCTTGAGTGTAGATGTTAAACAAGGGTCATTAAGATTAAAGATATGTAACTTCAACATGTAAAATTTCACCATCTAGGACTCAATTCAGTTGCACACACATAGATACCTATTGCCATCTGAGTAGTCCTGGAGCATCCGGACATGTGGGTTGGCTGGCAGATACGGGAAGGGACCTAAAATAGACCCACACTATTGTATGTGGCAGCTAGAGAATAGATGGGGTACTTTGGTTGAGGACATCTAGAAGGGCATTAGATGCCCATGTATGGGCAAGTGAATTGAGCCCCTGCAAAGTTACACTTTAGTACCAATTTTTAAAATGTGGACTAAAGAACTGTAATAGGGGAGAGCACTGGAGCAATTCATTTTGTTAGTCACTACTCTTACTGATTTTCTTGTTGCTGGTCACCAACGCACCACAGCTACCCAAGATACACAAACTGTAGATGGGATCCATCTCCTGAGCTGCCTAAATAAAGGTGATGATGCATGAAATAGATGTCTAAGTCAAGGCCTCAGACTCAATGGAGAGGTATTCAGTTGCTTGAGCATAGACATCAGGCTTCATTTTGGATTCCGTAGGGTATCCTGTCAAGCCTGCAGGTGTCTTAGGATTGCCAAGATGTCTGCATGAGGCTAGTAGGTTCAACACATTACTGACAACTGACCTGCACCTTTCTGAAGTAGCATCTGAAAAATTGGCAGGGTACTCTGAGGTGCCTGAAGTGAATTTTTATGTTCTAGTTAGTCACCTGTATCTCAGCTATCAAACCTGGCATTCATCTGCTCTTTCAGAAAGACAGAAAGTCTTTAGAAAGTCTTCCGTGTCATATCTGCCAGCCTTGTGAGTATGTCTTGAACGCTAATGTTGCACCAGATGGCTATGTTTGAGCAACTGAAACAGATCACAGATATTTGCTGACTCTAATGGGAACTTAAACAACTAAATCATGTGTAAACACCTACACCGAGATGCCTAAATGGAGCTGAATGCAATCTGCAGCTGACTCTCACTTTGTAGCTTCAGTGAGTTGCCCACACATGGATGTCTAGACCTATTTGAGAAGTCTTAAGGTATCTGAGACTCTGCACAGAATTAGAAGGTAGGACACAGGACCCATGGAAGAGCCATCTCCTTCTGCAAAGGCAGCTGGGGGCCAGAAGGACAGTAAGGCACCAACTATTGTATTGGGTTGAATTCAGCCCTGAATGCACTTTCTATGAGTAAACGACAGATAAGTTACCAGTGTAGTGAACAACTTTAGCTGGTGTTTTGCTCTTTGTAGCTGATCTGGCAACAGCATTGCAACTGTTAATGTGCCTGCATCGTTTTAAAAAAAGGCAGAATAAACATAAGTCCTGGGCTCCCCCAAAGAACTCTGCTGCAGTACTAGGAAAGAGAGGGCCCTCAGGCACAGATTTGTTTATGTCTGAAGTGCACCAGATGTTGTGGTTATGTCTTTTCATTAGAGCTGTCCAGTTGTCCCATTTAGTCAAATCAAGACCTTTCTTATATTGAGTGAAAAGTATGTTTGTTAGGAAAGGAGTTAAAACACTGCCATGCAGCTTTTTTTCATATGTAGAGCATCAGAGTCAATATTAAAGAGCAGATAACTCAGAATTGCATCAGCGAGTGACTGAAGCCATTTTGTGTCCTGGGAAAAGATAAGAAAGTGTCAGAGAATCTCAATATTGCACAAAGGAAGGTGACTCTATGTTACCGTGCCTTGGTTCATGAGAGATAGTGGTGACAAGTCTGCACATTTGTGTAAGTGAGAAATGTGGGCTTACTCCTTTTTTCTGTCCTGGATTTGACATTAACGACAGAAAACATAAAATAGCCAGGTTCTGAGCAATCAGCATGTTGACTTGGCAGGAATGTTCATCATGCTGAAACTGTCTGCCTTAAAGAGGCCGTAGGCACAGTGCTGATTGGGAGGCATGATAGTCCTGGACAGATAAATCTTACCTACACAGTTTTGTGCATGTACAAAAAATCACCTTATTTCAACGCTTGTCGAGTCTTGCTTTGTATGTGGAACACCAAATCAGTCTATGTAGGCACAGGAGGCTGGGCATGTCAGGATTAGTGGCCACGGCAGATCAATGATATAACACATGCACCATAAACATGACATCTGTGACATCTCCTGCAGTGCTCCAATTGCATATGTGCAATTTATCAGCACCTGTTTAGGCACGATTCTTTTCCCAGAGGTCCAGGAATCCTGGGGAAGCAGCTGGCAGCTGCAAAATTATGGTAAAAGAAGAGTCCCACATATTTTTCTTCTCCCTTATTGTATAGGAGTAGTTCATGAATGATTCTTGGGATATGAACTCAACAACCTTACCTATTTATGAACAAAGAATATTTAATCTGTTTACCTACTACATGCATATTTGGATACCTGTAGCATATAAAAAAGTGGGTGAAAGCTAGATACATGCCCTATAGCACATCATGAGCTCTTCCTCAAAATTAGGCTTGCTAGGTATAAATATATGCATAGTAAGTCATAGACAGATACAGACACTGTCTTTAAATATTCAGCCTTTTGTATCCAAATAGTAACCTTATTGAATATAAGCGTTATATAATTTAGCTCAATATCTAAGCTGATATGAATTGGTGTGAACAGAAAGTCTATTTTGATTAACTACAACTAATTAACAGTAAAGCAGTTCAGCTTCCTTGTGGTAGAATTCAACACGAACGATAGCGTAGTCAGGTGCAACATCCCTGTCATTTTTTGTTTAGCATTGGCAAAAATTTTGGTCTTGTATTTATTTGTAATGGTTTCTACTCTTCCATGTCCATGTAAAAATCTGTATTTTCCTACTCTTTTGAAACCCTGCAGAATAATATTTGAGTGCACTGCATGTTGTTTGCCTTTGGTATTGTACCAAAATCTGTCCCTCTCAGCAGTGTTTTGCATCTATAGCAGTTACACCTGTCTGCGGTGTTCCAGATCCATCAGACTGATAGGAGCCTGAGGCAGAGCAAAAGAGGCCCTTGGATACGTTGACTAGGCAGCAGCAAATCACAAACAGGCTGGCTTTCCCTCTCCCTAACCGTTTCTAGGTCTCCTTTGTAACATAACAGCTGTGTACAGCATGGCAAATTTGAACAGGACATGGATGTGTGTAGAAGAAAACATTTCTAATAGAAGTGCAGCTCTCTTGCAGCTTGAAATCAAATCCAGGGTCCCAGCCTATACAACTTAGGTAATTAACTTGAATCTTTACATCAGGCCTCACGTGAAATGATCCTGCTAAAAGAAAGAAGGGTGATATTCCATCTAAACATTACCTGCCCACACTAACTGTTTAGATTCCTTCTATTCTCCAAGCATGAAGGGATGTGGTAAGGAAAGCCAAAACCTATCTGACTTGAATCTGCTGGGCGACCTTAAGGGCAAAAAATCAGAAAAAGGAAGCTTAGGGAAGAATGTGGGACTGCTGCTGAATGGAGAAGGGAATCTGGTGACAAAGGACATGGAAAAGGCTGAAGCAGCCAATGCCTTCTTCACCTCAGTCTTTACTGTTAACATTGACCTTCAGGAATCCCAGGCACCTGAGAGCAGGGCCAAAGTCTGGAGCAAGGAAGACTTATCCTCAGAGGAGAAGCATCAGGTTATAGAATACAGAAATTAATTAGACGTACACAAGTGACTTCATGGGAGGTACCCACAAGTGCTAAGGGAACTGACTGATATCATTGTGAGGCCAGTCTTTATTATTTTGGAAAGGCCATGGTGAGCAGGAGGGCTTCTTGAGGATGAGAAGACAGCCGTCACTCCTATTTCTTATCCTAGCAGGACAAGTAAGTAGAGGTTTCAAAGGACCTGAAGTGCTTTCTGCCTAAATGTAGGTTTCTAAGGCCCCTAGTTCTCTCCAGTGACTATACTGTGAATGTAGGCATCAGTTTTAGGTAGGGGCTTAAATTAAATAACTACCTTAAAGTTCACTGGATTCTTCTCCTAGTTATGCACACATAGGCATGTAGGAGCGATTGAGATGCTCTAGGGTATGCCATCTGGCATCCAGGTCTCATTCCAGAATGGCACTTCTGTATTTCTGTATTTGATGTTGTGGCTGCCAGCCCCATCTGAAAGCCTCAGGTAATCTAGAGCATTTCAAATGGCACTAAATGGCATTTAGGCAACTGAATTGACTTCCTACTGTTCTTTTGGTGCTTAATCACAGAAAGATTAAAAAACTACTGTTTAATCAGAGGTTCATGAACAAAATAAAAGGCACTTTAATGTATATAAGCGAATGTAACGAAGTATTACCTTGTAGAAATACAGCAACTGAAGCCATAAGGTAGTTACTGGAAACGTATAATGTGATGCTGATCTCCTCTTGTCACTAGATCTTTAGCATGTACATATGAGAATGCCATAGATGCATACATACCTCTAAGTATACATAATGTTGGCATGAATCCCCCTCCTTTTTTTTTATCAATCCAAAAATAACAGTGAAGCCTCATTTCAACATGAAGACTGAGGAAGCAGACAGGCAAATGACTCCCACTGTTGTAATGAGCTATAATTGTGTGCACGCTTAAAGTATTTCCCAGTACGGCATACTGACAACGTTCCTCCAGGGGGTCTATCTCTGAACTGAAATATGCTGAGAAATTAAAAGCCAAAGGTAAAACAGCTCTCATCCCTGCCTGGCTATTACAAGAATCTCTAAGTGTTATAACATTTTATGTAACTTGCTGCAAATGAGGCAATATCTTAATGTAGCAAAGGCAGAAAGGTGGAAAAGGTGGAAAAGGTGGAAAAGGGTAGAGTTGTAGCCCTAAATTGTAATTTTTGTCCTTTTGTTGGACTACTAGAACATTGCTGTTGGGACAGGGTAGCAGTTTAAAATGTTAGATCCTATAAAGCAGTGCCATTTTGAAATGAAATTTTATTAATACTTAGATATTTCAAAGTCTGCAACTTTTAATGAGGCTATCAATGACCTCTAAGTAGTGCCATAGAAAGTTATATTTTTAAGGACAGACCTGGGAAAAGAAGCAACGGACATTTGTCGAGGTATTCTGGTAAAACACGATAGAGCAGAGTTCCCTTACATGACAATACATATGTCTCTCTTTAAACAGTCTTCTAATTTCACAAGTTTCACAAAATCCCCAATAGTTATAGACTTTGCCCAAAAGGTTGGAAGAGTAATTTAGTGTAGATGGTTTGGACGGTTGTAAACCACCTGAAGTGTAAATAAAACCTAAAAAAACCCAACTAAATGGATGAGCAATTAAATAAACAAATAAACAAAAAACCCAGTTCTGATGTCTCCAGCCAGTAGCTGAAGAGAAGTTCTAAATAAACTCATACATACTGTTTAATCTATCTATTGCACCCTAGTGTCCTTCGCTGAGCCTATGTCTCTTGGGGCAACGTAGCCTGTATGAGGAACTACTGCTGTGCAACTGGAATAATCCCATACATTTCAATATGGAAGAGACAAAAATATTTATAACCCGCTGGGAAAGCTGTTCTTTAATTTCCGTATTAGGGACAAAAGGCCTCTGCAGTTCTCAGTGACTAGAAAAGTTTGAAATCTCAATCAACCTCTTTCCTGCTGTCTCTCACTGTGACAACATTTTCCCCTTCTCTTTGGATGATCCCTATTTCCGTGCTGTAAGTCACAGAAGTTTCCAGCTTCTGGCTCTTGCCCAACTGACTAGCAATCAGGAAACAACCTGTTCACTTTCTTACAGTTTGGGGAGATCTCCGAGGAGTGAGACACAGACATTTTTCCTGCTAGTTTGATTGGCCATCTCCGGGGAAGAAAGCCAGCCTCATTAGCAAAGGTAATTCCAAGAAGAAAACCTACATTTTTCCAGTGTTTAGTGGGTCCCAGAATCCTTGTGGAACTTCTGCAGGCTAGAAATTACAGTGCCTGGCTCCATCCAATACATCTGAAACTGTTTAATGGAGATTTAAGGCAGGATATTTTAGAACTCCATCAGTTTGAAGAGAAACTGATCCAATTAATTCTCAACTGTTCTTCCACTAGTGAAAATACAGGGAATAATCTTAGTTCCACTTCATTTATAATTTAAATGATTATTTGACTGTTTAAATAAAGCTTTATTTTATTTTTGAAAGGGTTTTATTGTCAAGTTAATTGACACTTTAGAATCTGCTGCAAATCCCGGGGAAAATGCTATAAAATAAATGGTTTATTAAAATTTAAATAAACCCCAGTTCATAGGAAATTCAGCCACACCATGTATGTCAGGGGAAAAATTCAAATCTGAGTGGTTTCAGGCATGAAATAGGGATGGAGCTCTTTAGCCCAGCCACAAGGGTTGGCAGGTCTAGAAAGACTGTTTACAGAAATCTAGGAACCTACAGAACTGTATTGCTGAAACACAGTTATCTGCAGCCATTCAGGCACCTGGAAAACTTGTGAGGTTTATGGCCAGATCTTACTATTAAAGTTGTCTCTTAACAGGAACACAGACATATTGAGTGTAGACCACAGCTTAGGTCAATAGACAGCAAGTGGTGGCAAACTTTGTAGTTTGCCTGTGTTCTAGTTGGAACAGCTCATCCTCTCATCCTGTCTGCACGGTCCTTGCCTCTTGTTGTTTCTATCACAGGCATATAAGAGCGTATAAAGACCTAGGAATGAGAGAGGGGATATTCCAGTTGACACAGGAGCAACGAGTTTTGCTGTCTGCAGTTGTTTCTGGCATTTCAGCACAGGGAAGCTCTGCCTCACCAGATCTTGCAAGAGTTCTTCAGTAATTCCCAGGGAGTCCCTCCTTTTACAAATTTAACCTCATGTCCCAGCTTATTCCGTTCCAGTACTGAAAAATACCATTGTCTTCCCTGCTCCCCTGCCTTGGTTATTTAGTTAATTAGTTACCAATATCTGTCCTACATAAATACTAGAAGGGACCTCATCTGGTTCAAAGTTTCTCTCCCTAAGGCACCTATATAAAGAAATGCACACTCCTGTGCACTTTGGATGTTAAAAGGAAGTTTGTAAATGATTGTGTAGTTCTTGTGCATAACTCCCCAAGAAGTAACTGGGAACTCAGTACAGAGGCTGCAGCATGCGGGCTTTAGTTCCTTTAGTTTACCTTCACAGGTGATATTTTCATTTTAGCTGCCCTTCTTTAAACCTGCCTATCTTTTCAGCACCTAAATGCAGTTGAAGTGCAGACACAAGGGAACTGTTATTGCTGATTAAGTGACTGATAGGTCTGAGGAGTAGGAAAGATGCAGAGAAACATTGTCTACAGCCTTCATTTCCCCACGATTCTTGCTTAGATAATGGTCAGAAATGTCTGTTTTCTTAGATGCTGAGACCTATAGTCTCTGTTGCTCTAGATTAAAGCGTGACCCTGCTATCCTATGGAGGAAGTAAAGACTTTTGGCTAAGTCACTAGAAAGCAGTGCAGTTGGTATTATTTTCTTAAAAATCTGAAAATACACAAATATTAGGATCGTGTGGCTAAAGGATTCCTGCGTATCACCACACTGCAATTAACAACTTTTGATTTATATTTGTTAGCATGATCTGAGAATGAAAACATCTTTTTTCAGATGGAGACTGTAGTAACAACCCAGTATAATTCCAATATTTGAAAGCTTAAGATGTAACCTCTGGGAGATAATAAAGGCAAGGTGGTGTTAATTTCTTGTAATGAATTGCATCATCTTATTTCTGAAAGAGTTGGCATAAATAGGATATACTTCTTGCTTTCCTCCTTTAAAATGAAATAGCTTTTTTCTGACCTATCTGAAAAGATTTTGCTGTCAAGAAAAAATCAAACTGCCTCAAATTTACATACCTCAGCATATATGCCTCATGCTTAGCACATGAAGAATAAGAAGTAGACTTCAGGAACAACCTAGTGACACATATATTTGAAGATGTATAGAACTTGTTTTGTGAAGCCTAGAAAACGGAATAATCATGCTACCTCTAAGTATACATGACTACATCCAGGACTTTCAAAAGTGCCTGGTGGTTTGGAGAAAGATCGATTATTGAGTGGCAGACCAGACATACTTTTAAAAGACTTGGTTTTCAGTAAAGCATTGAGCAACCATCCTATTATAAACAAGTCTTATAAGGCAATTTGAAGTTAGATGGCCAAGAACTATTTTTTTATTTCCTTTAGACAGTAGAGGAGATTATTAACACCTTTTCAAAACAGTAATTTAATTCAATGATGTGATTTAGATGAGACCTGTATGTGGCTCACCAAAACCATTTGGCCACTGAATGCAGACTGCAACTCCCAGACAATTTATTGGACCAAAACTTATTTCTCATGCACTCCTCAATTCTTCCGAGAAAGAAGGCATATGTAGTCGATCACACGCACTCACATAGTTGGACATAAGGCCACCTTTCACAGAATCACAGAATGGTTGAGGTTGGAAGGTCGTCTGGAGGTCATCTTGTCCAACCTCCCCTGCTCAAGATGGGGTGTTGCCACTTTCTTTCTCATGAGGGCTTTGCTGCTATGTGCTTTCCACACAAATATTCTGGAGTTCACACATGGTAAACCAAAGGGCTACCAGGCAGGCACTGTCAGGCATATTGTGGGTGTGACACTGTGCGTAGTCGTTCCTCTGTATGGGCATGTTTGCTCCCGTCACGAAGCAGAAAAGGGAAACATAGCGCAGCTCCTGCTAACACTAGAAGGAAGTACGGTCGCTACTTCATTCAGCTGGTAAGGGTGTGCACTTGGGCTTAGTCCATTAAATTTAAGGGCTGAAGTAAGACTGCGGTGCCTCGTGTTTATTTACTGCTTATCTTTGAGATAGCTTTGAGCTGTGTACCAGTCTGAGGAATACGTACTTACAATATTAGGCCAGGCTGGATGGGGTTTCAAGCAACCTGGTCTAGAGCAGGAGGTGTCCCTGCCCATGGCAGGGGGGTTGGAACTCGATGATCTTTAAGGTCCCTTCCAACCCGAACCATTCTATGATTCTATGATTCTACAATAGCCAGAAACGTTGACAATTAAGGCACCAGTTTATCAAAGTAGAATACATGATTTTCTTGCTTTCTCTTACAATAAGATAGAAGTCCCCCTCCTCTAACTCAATCCAGCCAAGACTCTGTTCCACTTCCTCCCCAGTCCTTCACATCCATTGTTTGAGAAACCAAGCCACTTCCTTGGCATCCATCTGTTTAACACATCTGACTCACTTTGTCTGGCTAAATTCCTCAAGGCACTCTTGTGGTGCTCCACAGAGAGAAGAAAAAAGTTTTTATGTTGGACAATACCCCACAAATAAGTGAAATTGAGGGAAAAAAAAGTAAAAGGATTCTTATGAGACATGAAATCATTGGAATTTTAATCTTCAAATAAAAGGACTCTTTTTTGGTGTTTTCTTTTACTCTCAGGGCAAGCATTAGTAATAATGAAAAATTTTATAACCCTTCCAACTCTTTAAATCAGATGGTCATTTTCAGAGCTATGGAATTGAGATAACCATTTTTCTACAACTTATGGAATTGTTCTCTGCTATGTATTTCTGTTGGTTTTGTGTTGGGTTTTTTTTTTCATTTTTAAATCATTCTTATAATGGCACTTCTACTACTTCTCCCAAGGAATCTTTCTTGGGGTATTTCAGATCTGCATGTTATTCATATATCATTTTGCTTTGTATACTTTTCAGTATTTATGTCTGATTGTACCAACCTGAATTACTTCTTTGAACTATTTCTCTAGCTTTACTTTTTTTCATTCACACCAATAATATACCAGGAGTAAATATGGCAAAAGCTAAACCCACAACTGAGGTGGGACCTCAGCTGTCTGTGCATTTAAAGCACATGTGATTAGAATTGGATAAACTCTACCATGAAGCAAGCATGATGGGGTTAAAGGCAAGCATCTAGTTCCCCAGCTGCGCCTCAGTGACTGGCCACAACTGCTGGGATAAAAGGTTGCAGACCAGGCAAAGTAGGGTGGCTGCCAGAGACGTTAGGACTTACCTCAAGGAGACTCTTTAGCTACGGTTTTGTAGAGAAATGCTTTGGGGGAAAAAAGGCCTTAGGTAAGCTGGCTGGGAAAAGGCTGAAGAGTATCAGTATTTGAAGCTTCTGTTGTGAGTCACTGGAGGATATCTGATGTGGTCAGCACGCCAGGAAGCTAGGGTCTCTGCAGACTGAATATCCTTCCTTACTTCTGGAGTAGGCTTGGGGATATTGAACCATTTGGGTACTGCTTATGTTCTTCTGGGCCTTCTCATAAAAGAAAATAGTGCTTAAGAAGGAAAGTACCAGACAAAGGAAAGACTTTAAGTAACACTAACAAGCTGCATAGGGTACCGTATCGTTAGAGAGTAGCAAGTGAAAGGTCTGTGTTCATGGAAAGCGGAATAATCTGGGCATCTGTGGGTTTATAAACCTGATCTAAGCAGGAAGGAATAGGAAGAGACATCTAAGCAAACAGATAAATGCTAAGCATACATTCACCAAAGGTGGATGTGGCGACTTGAGCTGACTCAGAAAAAAAGAATGGATTTTCACAGACAGAAGAAATGCAGAGCATTTACGTGACTTCAGCAAAGCAGTTGATATGGATTGATGAAACAATTGAAAGGTGGATAATGCTTCAAGAAGAAATCAAAATATCCTGCACTGACAGGAAATTATTAGTGTTCTGTGAGGTTCATCTCATTTACTATAGTCAGTTACTGGTCTTGGCACACAAACGAAGGTGTATGCTCATGTTACAAGGGTAGGAGACAACACTAAAATGAAAGAGGAGCAGAGAATCACAGAATGATATGGGGTTGGAAGAGACCTCTGGAGATCATCTAGTTCAACCCCCCTGCCAAAGCAGGCCCACCTAGAGCAGGTTGCACAGGAACGTGTCCAGGAAGGGTTTGAATGTCTCCAGAGACTGAGACTCCACCACTCCCCTAGGCAGCCTGTTCCAGGGCTCTGCCACCCTCAAAGTGAAGAAGTTCCTCCTCATGTTTAGATGGAACTTCTTATGTGTTGTACAAGAGTTAGACTGAAATGTCAGAAATGGGATGTTTTTCTATATGTTCCAAGTGCAAGGCTGCAGCTGAGGCAATCTGTGCTACTGAGGGAACTGGAAGACAAACTAGTGGGAGCTCATCACCAGGAGCCTGGGGAAAGGAGAGGATTGACTGTTTAATACATAAATGTGGTGGCTGAGATACACTTGTGAAAAAGGTATACAATTCTGGTGAGATCTTCTGAGTAAAAGACATGGAAATATAACTGCTGTATAAAAGATGTTAATTAGACCTCATCTTGAATACTGTCTACAGTTCTGATTGCCCAGCTTCAAGAGAAATAAAACCAGTAAAGGGATTACTAGGATGACTGTGTAAATAGAAAGCAATCTTATGAGAGGAGACTAAAAAAGATGTGTTTAGTCTAGCAAAGCAAGACTGAATTGAGAAGGGATGTGATTGCTCTCTATAAATACATCAGGGAGGTTAAAGAACTATTTAAGATGAAGTACAGTGCTGGCACAAGAGCAAACGGATATAAAGTAGCCTTGAATAAATTCAGGTTGGAATTAAACAGGAGTTTAAACCATCAGAGAAAAGAGCTTCTGAAACTGAATTTCTATAGGAGAATTGGGAGTTAAATTTAATTGATTTTAAAATGAAACTACTTAGTTTCAAGAAGATGTCACACCACATAATGCTTATGATTGCTCAGGGCTGTGTTCCCTTGATAACCAAGAAGATGCCTTGCAGTAGCACAAGGTTCCTAAGAATCCCTGGTGTTTGAATGCATTCCCACATGGTGATTCTGCCATACCAATAATTTGGGGGTGGGGCGAGAGGAAGGAGCAGGGAGAAATGCTGATCACCCTAATTGGCCTCTATTATTACCAGCCTCCAAACCTGAGTGTCAATAAGTAGTAGCAGATTCTGTTTTCTGGAGGGAATCTTGAAATAGTTGGGTTCTGCTAGCATGTGTCAGAACTCTAATTTTAATGACTGACATATCTATAGCAATGGCATTTTCTGACACTGATCAGTTATCTTGAGTCACACTCAGTTCAGGACAAGTTAACATAAACACTGACAAAAATAATATGAAAACCTTGTAAAATCCCCAAAAGGTAGCACAGTCACAAAAAATTCTGTACATCTGCCTTATTGTAAAAATATGGAATACTTGGCTCCAAATTTTTCCTGCTCTCTACAGTGAGAACTACCCACCTGACACAGCTTTAGGAGTTCTGGGTTGAAGTTCCAGCTCTGTGGGAAACTGTTTTCAGTTTTCCCTTGTGGAAACCTTGTGACCCACATTTAGGGCAGGGGCGACGAGTTCAAATTGAAAAAGTTTTCTCTCTGTTGCACTCTATCTTTTCA
>KZ507408.1:12193-22959 GCA_002844005.1 Limosa lapponica baueri
TCTCAGGGCTCTATAATTTTTCTTGATAGTCCTCAGGCTGCTCCTGGCAGCATCACCAGTGCCCACGTGAAACAACAGCAGTGGATAACAGACAGAGGATTGCACAAGGCTTGGTAGTCTCTCAATGACATCCCTGATATGAGCCCCCAATAAGCAGCTCACCTCCCTAGAGAGTGCATCAGGTCGGCAAATGGGTGCCTTTGTACCTCTCAGAAGAGGTCCCCTACTACTATCACCCATCGCCTTTTCTTGGTTGCGCTGGTTGTTATACGAGCAGATTGGGTTGCCTTACCCAGCTCCAGCACCTCTCCTGATGCAGTGAGTCATTCCTCTTTGCTTTGCAGAGCTGTGAAGAGGTTCTGCAAGGGCACCTCAGGCTTCAGGGGAAGTCTCTTCCTCCTGCTGGTCCTTGCTGTCACAAGCTTCCAGACTTTCATGTTACTGGCCCCACTGCCTTCAGTGTGTACTGGTGGGGGAGCTTTTGGTTGTTTGGCCATGGGCTGTGGATCCACTGCAGACTGCGCTTGGAACCAGCTAGCTATCTCCTTCTCAGCCTCCCTGATGCTACACAGGTTCCTCGCTGCCTCTTGTAGCTCAGCCACCTGCTGCAGGAGGTCCTCCACCTGAGCACACATTTTGCAGGCAGGTCTGCTGTCTATCCCTGCCCCAGTGGAAAGATCTAGGCACCTCCTGCATTCTGGATGCAGGAGTTGAATGCACCATTAGCAAGTTTGCTGAGGATACCAAACTGGGAGGTGCTGTTGACTCTTTTGAGGGAGAAAATTCTCATTTAAAAATCAGATATTTCTCTGCACAAAATACAGTGTATATTCTTCTGCATTGTTGTCTTCTAGCAATAGGTTACCTTCATCTGCCTTCATCAAACATGCATCTAAAGTTTTAAAGATGTAACTTTATTATGGTTCTTTCATGTTGAAGTTCTACACACACTTTGCAGCATGGTAAACAGATCGTTCAGTTCTCTTGTTTTCTTTAGAGTATTACCATTTAAAATATACTCTACCAGTATCCTATACTTGACAGATAGCTAAATGCAGCATAAGCAAAGACAAGCTTTACATTAGCTCTACATACAACACACCTTTTCTACAGCAATGAAAATAATTGTAGCGTTATGACTGTCAAAGTTCCTGGCCATTCTTTGGCAAATATGTGCATATTGTCTCTGCAAGAAAGACTTGAGAATTGTTTCTGACATTTCACTTCTTTTCAATACGTTTATCTATGAAAACAAATAAAATACCCTGACATTTAAATAGAAATTTTTCTATGTACACATCTATCTATATGTATATACAATTATGCACATACATAGATTTATGAATGTAAACATTAAAATAATCTCAAGCCTCCAAATTATCTATTGATACAAATTTAACAAAAATAGTTTTATGTATATTTTTCCCTGATTCGTTGTTTCAATGATACACATTCAAACAAGCAAGCTTACACTAGGTATAAGCATGTCTTTATATTAAACATGTTAATTTAGGGCCAAATCCTGAGTTCTTACTGAGGACATAGTTCTACAAGATACTTTTAACAGATTTTCATCTTTTAATGGCCCTGTTCAGTCTAGTCTTCCACTGCAGACAGTGGCTTAAAGACTGGGGCCTTAATTCTTCAAACTCTCCAATCACAAAATTCCCATTGGCTTCAATAGAAATTTGATATGCAAAAGCTTTTTAGGTTTGGACCCTGATTAAGGTCATCTTGCTTCAAATCCACAAGGGTAAAAAAGAATTAAAGGACCAGCTTGCGAGCCCCATGCTCACACAAAGTACCATTTTACCCCACAAGAAGCACTGCTGAAATCAATAGAACTACTCATGAAGGAAAGTATTATTCAAGGAGAGGAGCTCACAGTTTGATCTTAGAGTAATTTAGAACCATCAAATGTCAATGTTCATCCTGAAGAGCAGATTAACTTCAGTAACAATGCATAAGGTTCCACATTATTTTCCAAAAGCATGCAGTAAAATATGTAATTAAACATTTCAGATGGAAGAGGTACAAAAATATTAATAACAACATTTTTGAAGTATATGTTTATGGACTGACAGTTGTCATTAATGGAATTATTAGAAATGGAATTTTTGAGAAAACAATTTGCTGGGTTATAGTTATGTGGTCATATCAAGATGTATAAAAAACATTTATAAAAACAATACCTCAACAATACAATTCCTTATAAAAAAGTTGTGTAAAGCAGTCCCTTCATTGCAGGTTTTTTTATAGGGACAAATGAATGCAAGTGTTAACAAGACATAACTTCTCCTTTGTATTTGTTTCTTCATTAAGCTCTATGTTTTTGCCTTCGCATTGAAGGTTTGATGAGAAGATGGTATGACAAGCTTGGCTTCTCCCAGTGCAGCTGGCACTGCTGAGGCCAAAAGCCTGAGTCTGTTGTAGTGGGATCATGAGAGATTCGTTCAGAGCACAGTTTGCCTGTCAGTTTCCCATCCACCTCAGAGTGCTCAGCTCCAACCCTGAATCCCCTTAATGAGAAGTGGAGGACAATACCAGTATTGTTGTTTCTATTTGGGATCTTGTGGAAAGAATAATTGCTGTTTACTAAAGCATTTGTACTACCCAAACTGTTGATAATTACTTCTAAAGCCTCTGATTAACTCTGCTCTCTTCTTTAGCATAAATAGTTATTGAGCTAGACGCAGGACAACTTTTCTATATCTCATAGTCTTTTAATTTACTGAAGTCTCATAGTTTACTGAATATTGCTTAGGTGTGATATTTGGCACAGAAACAATACACCTTAATTCGCACTCATCTATATCATGTGAACAAATGAGAAATTTGTGCTCATTCATGGTTTTCTTCACAACTGTTGGTAATAAAAAGAACCCTCTAATTAGCACTGACATTTCTCAGCAATTTATCCTTATTAAATTTTTATGGCTAAATATACAGCACAAAAATACTAATGAATTGTAAGCATCATAAGGATAGTGCTACGGACTTTGTTTTGGTTTTGTAAACCAAGCAAATTGAAACTGCTGCTGAGTCTATTTCTAGGATGCTAGTAATTTTAGCCTGTCAAATCATTTGGTCTTTCCTCACCCTCCTGCCTTCATATCCCCCCATGCAGCCTGCTGCTAGCACTATGCAAAACACCATCATGAATATGCATAATTATGGAGATTAATGGTAATTTTTCAGGGTTATCTGATGTGACATTTATAGGACAGCAGCATACATCAATTTAAATGAGAGTGACAAATATCTTATTCTTTTTATTTCTACTGTATTTTTAATATTTCTTTGGTCTCTCCTGGGAGCAGCATAAACTGGTAGGAATTTGAATAAAATATTTTAAAAATCAGTTACTTTACTAGCATATTACTTTTTAAAGCTTCAGATTTTTATATACATGCAATATGTGTGCATGCATGTAAGATAGTCTGCCTTCATCTTAAGATGAACCATTTACATGAAATGAATAAAAGTCTTTTTGTAGATATTTTACATATTATTATGTTACCTACAGATAACAGTGGAGGGTAAAATGTCTCTTATATTGGACTGATTTCTGAAAATTAGTTTGATCTAATTACTTCAGTAATCTGATCACCCACCTGATAGAATGATTTAGCAAGCTTCTTTTCTCATTTTTATTGTAAGTGCAGACTTTTGAAACAATGACTTTAAATTGTCCCTTGGTAACTATGACATACTGAAATTATGTTCTAGAGATTTTGATATGATTTTTATTAAAGAAATTAATTGGGACTTAGCCTAAAAATTGCCTATTTGCAATTATTACTGATAATGACTATTAAATATGATCATTTTTGTTCTGTATATGATTTTAAGGTCCCTTCCAACCCAAACCATTTTATGATTCTATGACTATAAGCAGCAGGCACATCAGCTAAACCTTCAAATTCATGACATTTCATTTGAAATCAGTAAAGTTACTTGCAGATGAAAGTATAATGCATTGTAAGACCTCAAAATATCAGTAGATAGTCACCATAGATTAGTATGCAACAGCAGGATTGAGAAGTCTGGCTTTTTCTAAAAAACAAAATTGCCTGTTACACTGCAAATACAGTATTACTGGATACTGTTATAGATTTAATTAATTTGCAAAACCATATGTGTTATTTAGGCTGACACATGCCTTAAAATATTCACAAAACAATGCATGCAATATCAGTCCTATATGAATCCTTCAGTCTTAACAGAAATTATTCTATGGTTATATACCTAAACTTAAAAAAATAATGCAGGCCAAATTAAAGAGAAAGCACAATTTTAATTGTATATCTTCTTAGTCGAACTTACTGTCTGTTCATAAAATTTAAGAGTACACTTCATTGTGAGAAAAACACATAAATACATCACTGCATTTGCACTTATGAAAGGAGCCATAATTTTTTTTTTATTCATTAATATTGTACTGATGTAGTAGTCTATAGATTTTTTTTCATGGCCATAAGCCAAATCCTGTCATTCATGTGTAACAGTGTAGTGGAAGAGAAGCTCACTGAAAGTCCTTATTATATGAGATCTCAAATTTAATTGGGGAAATTAGCCAGAAAGTCATGAAAGAATGGAATAAGTGGGAAACATTTGCTTTATATAACATAGGAGTGTTAAATCTAGCATTTTTCATTTATTTGTTTCAAGTGACTATGTACATACAGTATAAACTTGACTGCGACACACTACAAAAATAACTTACAACTGTGTTATTGCATATGAAGGAATAAAAAATACTATACATACCCAAATGAATGGGCATGCACATCTGTGTAGATGCATGTGCATCACACCTGAACAAAACAATTTTGCTCTCAAGTATTATTTTTTAAATGATAAAATTTATAATCTGTCAGAACATCCATGAAGACCAAATAAATGTCTTTACATGTTTGGGTTTTTTTCAGAAAACATGGATATCCAAATACATAAATGTGGGAATTTTATCTGTTTACTTTGAATATGTATTTTGTATTAAGATGTTATAGAAGGAGTGTCTAACATTTATCCTGTTCTGCTCTGTGTTCATAAAGGGTACAAACCTGAATACCACTGAACACAAACTCATTGTAGTTTCACACTAATGAACTGAGAGCTGTTGCCTTGAAGATACTCAGTGCCTTACAGACAATGGACCAAAACAAGCATTAGGACATGGTTCTTGGGCACGTGTAAATTGTCACAACCCATCTGAATGAAATATACTAGGAAAGTTTACATCAGTTAGGGATTTGTCCTTATATATTTTCAGTACATTTTTTAATGACAGTATATCCTAATTCTTGAAGAATCAGCCATTAAACTGAGCCTGAATTTGTTCTCTGTTTTCAGTTTTAAAAGCTATTCAGCAAAGACTAGAGCTTTTGGAGTAATATGCTTACTAAGGCCCTGATCCAGCAAGACACTAAGCAGCTCACAGAAGGTGCCAACATCCTGTCAAAATTATTAGAAGAGCTATCTGGAGAGAAGCACCTTGAAAATTTGCAATATATTCCTTTAAATTAGTGACAAGTCAAAGCATTGTACTAGCTCTCATTAAAAGAGAAGGCTTGGGTTATTTGCAATTTTATTATATTAGATTATGAGTTTTTATCAATACCAACTATCAAGACTTGAATGCTAAGCATCACCAAAATATTTTATGATCCTATTAGAAAATGAACTAATGCCATGTTATAAATTCACTACATGCAAACTCACATGTAATAGTTGCTCATATTTTTCATACTGCTTGAAAAATACTACTTGATGCATACAGTAGGTTGAAAAATACATCTGTCAACATAAAGATAGAAAGGTATAAAAATCTTTCTTATGTATTTATTTATAGCTTTTTCCAAAAGATTATTTTAATTTGGTTTAAAAAACATGATCTATAATTTTATTTATAGAAAGCAATTTCTGGAATTAAATAGACACATTTTAAAAATGCCACATAGTAAGTGCAATAGATTCTTTTGAATTGTTGAGGAGCAAAATATAATAATTTGGTGGCAAACATCTGCTTAGTAACAATATAAGATAAATTCATAAGAAATAAAGGAAGGATATTTATTTACTGTTAATGCTAAGCCAACCTTTGTTTGTCTTAGAAGATTTTTCATCTATGAATGGAAAATAAACTTTCCTTCAAGAAGTCTGTGAAATGAATACTAAATGTCAGGTCTAAATCCTCTATGAAAATCAGTTTGGTTTAATCCTGGATATTCTTCAGCATGTAAATGGATACTTGAGGTTTCTCCTGGCCTGCTGTAATATGCCAATTTACAGATCCTGGCACACTATATGTGTATACATTCTCCTCCTGCCCCTCCCCCTCCATATGAAGACTGGGTCTCAGCTGCCTGCCTTTCACAGAAAACCACAAACCAAGGAAACATATCAGTAATAGAGCCCTGTAAATTAACTTGATGTATTTGATGCAGGAAAAAACCCTAAAAGCTTACAAAACACATTGAAAACAAAAGCCACTCGGGACTTGCACTATATATATTGTGGATTTAAGAGATCTGGAAGGTGGTTATTCTATTGTAAGCAACATACAGCCTTCATCTTCTTTGTTAAGACAATTCAGTCATTCTTTGTTAAAGCTGCAGTATTTGTCAAATAAAAATAAAAAAAGTATTTCCATAAAATAACAACCACAAAGCCAATTAACATCAAAAAAGGACATTGCGAGTTATGGTCTTGGCTTTATTTTGCATCTTTAAAATTGTAATATTTTTCAATATGCTATTATTAAAAGATAAATTGGAACTATTAATATTAATTTACCAATATGTGCTACATATCTAAAATATAAATAATTTAATGTTACCATTTTTTGATTGTCACGTACCATGTTAAGCATGAGTTATGCAAACACTGCTGTTAAAGTAAACATTTAATTTTCCCCTTTACTTGAAAGCTACAAATCTTTTTTTTCCTCTTTATTGTAAAAAGTACTTGAAACAAATATGAACTATTAATGAAATATTAACCAATTCTTTGACTCTACTTGCAATATAGACAACAATAGGATACAGAGAGACATAGCATACTTAAGCTATTAGACATGCAGAAATATTATTATGCTTTATTATGTCTGCTTGTCCCCTCCTCTCTTCCTCTTCCCCTTGCACCTCTTCCTTCCTCCTCCCTCCCTCCTTTACTCTCTTTCAAACACACAAGTATGCACATGGGCACACACAAACACGCTCTCTCTCTCACACACACAAACTTTCCCCTTCTCTACAGAGCTGGCAATACTGTTTCTCACCAATATCTCGCCTTATGGTTTACAAGCATAGAAGTGTACTGGTAAAATGCGTAATCTTAGCATTTCTGCTTCTTGATATCCATGGATTTGTTTACAAGTCCTTGCATTCTACATTTTTCCTGTTTCTATGGTTTATATTGCTGACATGCCTATCTTCTTGTGGGCTTTTCAAATAAGAATCAAGATATAACTGGCAAATATTCAAATAATGCAGTCTGAATTTCCATAATTTAGCTGTTTTTTTTAAAAGAAACAACTTAAGATTCTGTTTGTGTAAAATGGCTGTAATAAAAAGAATTTACATACACATACATGCTTGTGTGTATATAAATGGCTTTGGAATGAAAAAGTTCATAAATCCTTGTCAATCATGCTGATTAAGCCCCATATTCTGACATCGGCAGTGTTAAGCTTTTACAGAAAGAGTTAAGATGCTAAAGAAATTTATTCATTTTAGTTTTTCTTTTGGTAGAAACTAAAGAATGGATTTAACTAATTCAAAGGAAGTCATTCATACTTAGCTAATTTTCACTTCTTTAAGAAAGCCTTTCACTAGCAAGTTTTATAATTGCCAAATGGACATTTCTGTCTTGTAAACAGAACAATATAGTCCATTTCATCAATGATTTATTTTCTAAATATTTATTGACAAGGGCTTGACTCTGCAAGTTCTGTCACACAAGTAACTATCCTTACTTGAGTAAACCTCTTAATATCACAGGGATTACTCATATGAGTAGTTTCTTATAAGTGAATTTATTGAATCAGATTCTAAAATAAAAAAAGATAATTTCAATACACATTTCATTTATTATTTCCGTATATTTTTTCTTTTTTTCGTCAAGAGGTTTACTTGTGAACAAATATTTTACATTAATTCTTTTCCAAGAGCTGATATTATTTAGTTTTATCAGGCTACAACAATAAAAAAATAACACTATAGATATTGATCATGTATAGTTCCTACATTTTTTTCCTTTTTTATTTGAATTAACAAGATATTCCTCATATATTCACTATAAGTAAAATACTACTCTTCTTAACATACATATGTAATTTATATTATTTAATAAGCCTAATATAGTTCAAAAAGTGAATTTGCAAACAGAAGCAAAACAATTCACATCAAGATTATTCTGTCTGGGGTTTGGATTTTTATTTTGTAAGTGTAGTGGTTTTGCAAGACTGCCTCAGTAGTAAAGCAATTTAGAGTGGAGGATATTTTTAGACTACATTCATTTAAAGGAGGGGGAGGGAAAGGCCGCGCAGTAAGATATACATGTATTTGTAATTCATATTGTTGCTGTGCTTCTATTGTACTCTAAGCTTCCATCATGGCTGAGACATGGGGAGCTGGCATCCAGACAGTGCAGCAAGGCAAAAAGCCCACTGGTTGAAAACACAGAAAATGGGGGATGGATATTAGGAAAAAATTCTTCACAGAAAGGGTTATCAAACATTGGAACAGGCTACCCAGGAAGTGGTTGAGTCACCATCCCTGTAGGTATTTAAAAGACATGTAGATGTAGGGCTTAGGGACATGATTTAGTGGTGGTTTTGGCAGTGTTAGGTTAATGGTTGGACTCGATGATCTTAAACCTAGACAATTCTATATGGATCCTGATAAAGTGATATTATAAATTATATTTTTTAATTGCACATATAAGCTTCAATATGGATAGCTAACCTTCAATTTCAAGGGCTTCTGCTTTCCTTGGATCTTAAAACAAAGAGACTGTATCCTATTATTAATTTCAGGATTTTATTCTACTGCACCAAGCCTATTTTGATGTTACGGAAATTTGAGGTTGATTCATCTAGCTTTATAACACTGATTTCAGTGGATCTGCTAACCAGAGGGAATGTTTCAGAATCAGAGGGTTTAATGTAGCCCACTCAAAAGGGAATGGCAAACTCCCACCGACTGCAATGGGAACACGACTGGGTCCTTGTTGACAGACGTATGATTTCACACAATAAAAACATTTTCTTTGCTTTCAGCATTTTTAGGATGCAAAAGGAAGGAAGAATTTGGCTGCTTGAGCTTTGTCTTTCATGAACTGTACCTTCAGTTCTGTGGAATTCCTACATGGGACATTAACCATTTGTTTAATTTCTAACATCCTGTGGAAATGTGGAATTAATCAAATACACCATCATTAAACTACTTTCTGAACAGGAATGACTTTTAGTAATGCTAAACTGATTGGCCATGATACAATACCACCATTATCACCTCCCTCCAAGAAACTAAAAGACAAAAACTTATTTTCTTTCTGAAAGGAGGATATCTCTCAAGTTAATCTTAAAAAATGCAATCATGCCCTCATCTCCTTGTTTCAGAGTATCTCCTAGCAAAATTGGTTTACAACTCATTGATATGATGTCAGATAGATAAAATAGCTCCATAATTTAGAGGAGGAAACATCTGCTTCCTTAAGATTACCTGTAAGAATTTCCCTGCACCTTCCCAGGAGCTGCCACAATCACTTGGTTCAAAAACAGCTACTTTTACTTTTAGACATACTTTTAAGTAAAATAATGGACTGTGTGGTGCTTTTAATTCCTATGTTATTTTCTCTCTGTTTCAAATATTTCTTGCACGTAACATATAACAGTTGTTTTCATTCTCATAACATTTATTTTGCATGGGGCATAGTTCATAAAAACTGGAAGATGCAATCTAGGAATATGGATTATTGGACTCTGAGTCTTCAAAACAGCAAGAAAATTACTTAATGAGCTCTATAAATCTGTAACAATCTCCCATGTGTAGTCTGTCCAGAACTAGAATATTGTTCTCTGTGGCAATAGTTTCATACAGGCTATAAATGATATTTAGAAAATTTAGGCCTAAAGGCTTTGTCTCGTCATGTATATTATTATGCTTTTTTTTAACAGCAATTTTTCTTTGCATTTGACAGAATGGCAATCCACAGAAAACTCCACATTGAACAAGGAGCCGATAGACAGTCCTTCTCCACAGAAGATAGGAGTTCCTGTTGGCTACCTCAAATGAGTCCTTACCAAGCACAGGTGCAGGGCTGAGAGGTGACCTTCAAAATTACCTGTTTCACTCTGCATCTCTTTAGAAAGCATAGGTACATTTATCATCCTACCTTAAAATACTTTTTTTTTGCATGTTACAAAGCTTTAGTTTGATGTTCCTAAGAAGTCCATCTAGATATCACCCTAGAAATTTTTCCTATGTAAGGAAATTAAGATCAAGTTCAAATATTATGGTCAGAATTTGTAAAAGTGTTTTCCATTTGAATAAAGTCATTGATAGAGCAGAACCCAGCCTAGTGAGAAAGCAGAACCTAGCTTACAATACCTACGATAATTTAAATATCACAATACTTTTCCTGGTCAGCTTCATCCAGTCAGGGATTGTAAAGGGACTGTCTGGGATGGGGTTAACTTTATTCATAGCAGCCCATATGGTGCTGTGCTTTGCATTTCTGGATAAAAGAGTGTTGATAAC